>JAVGWW010000006.1:36228123-36423123 GCA_036924055.1 Leuresthes tenuis | reverse complement strand
CAACAGTTCTGCAGCTTTCTTTAACCTTTAAAGTGTCCTGATCAATAGTTCTGCAGCTTTCTGAGACCTTTAAAGTGTCCTGATCAATAGTTCTGCAGCTTTCTGAAACCTTTAAAGTGTCCTGATCAACAGTTCTGCAGCTTTCTGTAACCTTTAAAGTGTCCTGATCAATAGTTCTGCAGCTTTCTGAAGCTCTTTCACAGTTTTTCTTCGGATATTTTCTGCTTTTTCCCTCTCCCTGTCCTTAAAACATTTGAGGAAACTGGACAAGTGGAGGACAAAAGAAGAAGTGTCAGGCCTAAAAAACTATCTCCAGCAGATGAACAGGATCTGAAAGTGATGTCCTTAAGAAAGAGGATTATTAATAGTTTATTAATGATACTTAAAGGTGTTCAAGAAGAGTGGTTGAGAGGGACCAAGGGGAATCAGGGAAGCCAATCAGACGCCTGACACAGGAGGAGAAAGTTAGTGATTTTTCAAAATAAAACAGGAAGTGATGTAAATCGTGACAAAGTAAAGCACTTTTAATTGTTGTACATGAAAGGTGCTAAAAATAAACTTGACTTTACCACCATTAATGCTTAGTTAGTGACTCAAACTCCTTCACTTCCACCTGGAGACAGATATCTAATTTACCTGGAGAAATTACACCAATAACATCGACTCTGCTGGATCCTCAGGCTGAAAACAAAGAAGCAGACATTTTATAGAGCGACACTTCAATCAGCTCAGATATGAATCTGATTTCTCTTTCAAAGCATGAGAAACGATCTCTACAGAGGCTGGAGACAGCAATTAAAAGTTTTGAGGTTTGTATCTTCAATCACAGTCACTGCTTTTTAGATTTAAACCGTAATGAAGTTGCTTTAGTGGATTAGCTCAGGCAGCATGCCAGCCTCATTAAACTGACAGTCTCCTGGCCAAACATCTCAAGGTGAATGATGGTTGCGTATTCTGCTTGATCTCGGTGCAGCCCTCCTTAAAAATTACGATAACCCTCGCCTCATCGCTCTCTGCTGCTTCAATTTCTCACAAATCTCTTGAAAATCACGGCAGAACAGAGGAACCAGCACAGCGTTTTCTCTGCTAAAGAGCAATGCTTGCAGAAAGTCCAACTCTAACTCTGACCTTTGAACATTTTCTGGTGTAATTGACCGTGATGTGCTTCTTAAACATGCAGTGCACACTGTAAACCTGCTTTAACATATCACGTCTGATTCTTTAAAGCCAGTGAGCCATCAGCTACTTACATGACAGCAAACGTTAGCTGTGACTTGGGTTATTCAGCTCCTCCTAAACTAGTTTTAATCCCTAAAATCTTGACTGGATCATCTTGAACCGGTTAAACACCTGCTGTCAAACAGCTGCTCTTTGCTGTATGTTGAAGCACATTTCCATAGGATTTCCAGAGGCAGAGAAGTCAATAAAAGAAACAACTCGTCTCCGGTTTCCACCTCAGCTCTTTCCCTAAAAAGCAGAGGAGCAGAAAATTACTGAGTCGAGTCTGTAAATTAACTTTGGCTCGGCTCGATGACGATTTGATTGTTAGAGCCGTCGTTTGGATTTATGAAAATATAAAGCGTACATTCAGCAGAGCCACAAAGCTGTAAAACTAAGTGAACCCCTGATCCAGCAGCTTCAGCTGCAGTGAGTGAGAAACTAAGTGAACCCCTGATCCAGCAGCTTCAGCTGCAGTGAGTGAGAAACTAAGTGAACCCCTGATCCAGCAGCTTCAGCTGCAGTGAGTGAGAAACTAAGTGAACCCCTGATCCAGCAGCTTCAGCTGCAGTGAGTGAGAAACTAAGTGAACCCCTGATCCAGCAGCTTCAGCTGCAGTGAGTGAGAAACTAAGTGAACCCCTGATCCAGCAGCTTCAGCTACAGTGAGTGAGAAACTAAGTGAACCCCTGATCCAGCAGCTTCAGCAGCAGTGAGTGTAAAACTAAGTGAACCCCTGATCGTGCTTGACAGCTGGTATGAGGTGTTTGTGCTGATCTGCTGTGTTTGGTTTCCTCCAAACGTCAAAAGTCAAATTGAACATTTATTTAATTACAGAATATACCCATATGCTGCTTGATGTTTTCTGGAAATCCTGATTTCATGTGAATTTAAGCACCAAATAACGAACTAAACAGCCTGAAAGTCACGACGAGACTCAGCATTTACACTGAAAACTGTTTTATTTCACATCCAACATTCAGACAAACTGTCCTGATACATTTAGTTCCTGAACTTCTCACCTGACCACAAGGGAAAAACAAAAGGGACATTAAACTATCACAGAGCCCTCTGAATTCAATCTGACAGCGAGTCTGAATCATGCACCACTAATTATTTTACAGTATTTTACAGTAAATGAACACAGAAATGCAGAAGAACTAGATTATCCCTGCGTTTTTACCCAGAATTATTCCGTCATATTTGACCTTTTCTTAAAAATATCTACACTGATGATAAAATAATCCACTCTAACAGAAGGTGGAACTCGTTACATCGACTCTCCGCTGTGATAAATTCTGGATTTGAACTTTGAACTCAAATGAAGCTGATTTAAACATGAAATATTTGCAGTTTTTTTTGTTTTCGTTCAGAATATGAAAATATTTTAGACATTTACTGCTAAAATAAAACGATAAAAAACACGTGGATTTATATTTAAATGTAGCATCACGATAATTCTATCAAATAAATATATAATCTGAGTTCAAACAGTCACATAGTTTATATTTTATTAAACTAATATTTGATTATTAACAGACTTTAATTACATTAACATTTTCTCCCATTAAGAAAATCTGTTTTTTAACCTTTAGGAGGGTAAAATAAGTTCATTTATTGTTCAGACATCAGTGAAACAAGCAGATCAAACCGGATTTTCCGGGACTGAAATATGTTGTCAGATTAAAAATAAATCAGATTTATCAGAAATAAAAAAAATCAAGAGGTGCAAATTAATGAAACAATATGTGTTGTAACACAACAGCACAAAAAACGGACAGTAAGCTGATGTGAGACTGCTTCTATCTTCTGTTTCACTTTAGGATTCATCAGTTTCCCCAAAGATTAAAAAACCTCCCAGGCAGCAAAGGACCGAGGTCACCCCGGATGAGATTTAAGAGTCCTGACAGCCGGCTGCATTAATGGAGTCACTCTGCTCATCAGTCAGCTGCTGCCCGTCCATCCTGCTGAAAAGCTGCTCCTCTCCTCTGCTGCAATTCAATTCAATTCAACTTTATTTATAAAGCGCCAGATTACAACAATTACAGTCATCTCAAGGCGCTTAAGTAATAAAGTCCAATTCAAGACAATTGGAATTCAATTCATTGTAATCATAATCCAATTAATTCATATGGAGCCAATTCAAAAATAATATCCGAGCTAAGGAAACCAACAGATTGGACCGAAACTTGTCTTCAGTCCAATCTCCCGTCCTGAGCCTGAGGGACTGTGGAAAGGAACGACTCCCTTTAACAGGAAGAAACCTCTGGCAGAACCAGAACCAGGAGGAAACCTCTGGCAGAACCAGAACCAGGAAGAAACCTCTGGCAGAACCAGAACCAGGAAGAAACCTCTGGCAGAACCAGGAAGAAACCTCTGGCAGAACCAGAACCAGGAAGAAACCTCTGGCAGAACCAGGAAGAAACCTCTGGCAGAACCAGAACCAGGAAGAAACATCTGGCAGAACCAGAACCAGGAAGAAACCTCTGGCAGAACCAGAACCAGGAAGAAACCTCTGGCAGAACCAGGAAGAAACCTCTGGCAGAACCAGACTCAGGAAGAAACCTCTGGCAGAACCAGAACCAGGAAGAAACCTCTGGCAGAACCAGAACCAGGAAGAAACCTCTGGCAGAACCAGGAAGAAACCTCTGGCAGAACCAGACTCAGGAAGAAACCTCTGGCAGAACCAGAACCAGGAAGAAACCTCTGGCAGAACCAGACTCAGGAAGAAACCTCTGGCAGAACCAGGAAGAAACCTCTGGCAGAACCAGAACCAGGAAGAAACCTCTGGCAGAACCAGAACCAGGAAGAAACCTCTGGCAGAACCAGACTCAGGAAGAAACCTCTGGCAGAACCAGGAAGAAACCTCTGGCAGAACCAGACTCAGGAAGAAACCTCTGGCAGAACCAGAACCAGAAAGAAACCTCTGGCAGAACCAGACTCAGGAAGAAACCTCTGGCAGAACCAGGAAGAAACCTCTGGCAGAACCAGAACCAGGAAGAAACCTCTGGCAGAACCAGAACCAGGAAGAAACCTCTGGCAGAACCAGGAAGGAACCTCTGGCAGAACCAGAACCAGGAAGAAACCTCTGGCAGAACCAGACTCAGGAAGAAACCTCTGGCAGAACCAGAACCAGAAAGAAACCTCTGGCAGAACCAGACTCAGGAAGAAACCTCTGGCAGAACCAGAACCAGAACCAGGAAGGGTCTGACCCATCCGCCTGGACCAGCTGGGGTTTGAGAAGACAGAAAAGAGGGAAAAGAGGGGGAAAAACACCATAACACCATTCAAAGGATACCTGCTGGAACAGGGAAACACAAGTTAATAACCACAATAATGTCACATGTACATAAAATCATTTGAGAAATTAAACAGGAGGGAAAAGTGAGGAAAGGTGTGACAGATGAGGTCCCCCAGCAGGCTGGGCCTATAGCAGCAGAACTATGGGATGTTTCAGGCTCACCTGAGCCATCCCTAACTATAAGCTTTATCAGAAAGGAAAGCCTCCGTTCTTCTTCCTCACCTTTTGTTTTCACAGCTTTCTCTCTCCCTTCAATCCTTCCCTTCTTCTGGGCTGCAGATGGAGCATAAACACAGAAAAAAAAGCCGCCCCGACCCCCACAGAGCTCAAAGAAAAGCTCATCAACACTCATGAAGCTCAATGACTGACGGGGGGGGGGTGAAAATAATATGTGAACGGCCGACATAGACAGTAACACCAAACCTGGAGTGATGGAAAGTCTGCGAAATAAAACAGCTTAACGGACAGATTAATCAGTTTGGGGACGTATTAAACACAAAAACAGCTGTTATTCTGGCTCTTAATGACATGATATAACATATATGATGTACATGCTGGGCCTTAAAAAGGCTTAAATTGGGATTCTCAGAGACAGTAAAACTTTTCCTGTGGTTATGTTGTTTAATCCATACGCACTTTGGAAGTGAGTCATGTTATTCACATCTTGCTGTGTGACAGATGCAGACTGCACTCTGTATATAAATAGTCTGTCTTTTAGTTCCTGACTGGTTCTTCCTTCATATTTTGAAAACCTCCACGTTTCTCTACATTTTGCCCTGTTTTTGCTGTCATAAAAGGAGCCAGAATGACTAAAAACAGTCACTATAGTCAGAGAATAGCTTGCATTGCACTGTAGTAACAGTGATTATATCACTATGAATAAGAAGGCTAATCATGAAAATGATGCTAATTGTGGTAATGAGCAGCTGTGATCTATCAACTGTGGCTTCATAATGTCACTAAGTGTAGCCTCCAGGAGGAGAAGCTGCTAATAAAGCTCCAAACGAACAAACAAACACAATAATAATTAAATGATTCTGTAAACTTTTATGTTTGTGAAGGACGGAGGAGGAGAAGCTGGAACATTTTGAAGCGTTAAAGTAAAAAGTGCAGAGAGATTCAGAGTCTTCCCTCCCTGGCTGCTGCCTCCAGATGCCAGGCCTCTCCTCCTCTGTTATTATCCCTGAACCCAGTGAACCAGCAGGGATAAAAGCACGCTCTCTGCCTCACATTCGTTATTCCATCTGCTGTAACGGGAACCTTTGTGTGATGTTTCATGCCAGGATCAGACCTGCAGTACAGTGTGAAACAGTAAGTGTGAGCACTGCATGTACAGCACTACTTCTCTGTGATAAAGTAGAGGAAATGTCGCCCTGACATGGCACCACATGACGTGTGTTTTCACTCCAGGGCCACTGATCTGTTATATCTTCAAGATTAAACCCCGGAGGTGTAAACAGATGAATAATATATCTGTCACAGCAACAATACCAACAGAGGATGAGTGAAGAAGCTTTGGGAATCTCTCTGACGCAAAGGCAAGAGGCCTGAAGGTAAAATTACAGCTGTGTTTATTGTATGAGTCTGACCAAAACCAGACTTTCAAAATGCATCTAAACGTGTACGTCTGGCTGTAATCTTCTGAAATTTAGCTTCTAAAACCGGACCAGCACACCCAGATGATCCAGCTGGGTTTGAATCCCTCCTGCATGGAAACACTCAGATGGTCCCAGCTGCTCTGTTCAGGCTCCAAACTTCCATCTTTCTGCATCTTTTTAGTAAAAACAGTAAAGTTTATTAATCCAGCTGCTCTCATTCACATATTCTTATGATTCTTTTGTCAGAAACTGGGTCTAAAATCAGCCCATTAAGACTATGTGTTAAAGCGTTTCCAGACTGTCGCTCTGCTCTAATAAAATCCTGATTTTATAACCACAGAATCACAGTTAAAGTAGCTGAAAGACAGCGTCTGAGCTCAGCTGGACTTTGAAGACATGAGCACCTTTACAAAGACTTGACATCTGTGTCAGAACATCACCAAAAGTCATATTCTTATGGGTTTTTAGTATGTGGTACCTGTCAAAAGTGGTCCAGCGAAGACCAAGCAGTGAACAGAAATAGGGTCATAAGCCTGTCTGATCCCACAGAAGAGCTAAGGTTAGCGGTTAGCATCACTGTCTGATCGAACCACAGATACAACCTAAAGCTCATCAGGACAAGTAAACAAACCAAACATGCTTTATTTCAACTGACAGGGAACCAGTTCAGTTCTCATTCACTCAACAGTTGTGTTCAAGAACTAACAGACCAAACAGCTCTGCAGCAAACTGACACTTCAGTTCCACAACACCTGACCAGGTAAGCTGTCAGGAGGTAAGCAGGTGAGCTGCTGACCAGCCTGACAAAGGTCCAAGAGGTTGGTGGTGTCTGTTTGAGCTCCTCCTCTGTTACTGTGGCTGCGACAGAGCTTCAGGCATGTTGACAGTATCCGTGTGCCATGTTTGCAGAACATTAAAACGGTAACTTCTCACAGGGACCGGGTTGTCTGCTCATCCAGAGTCCGGTCCACTGAGAGTCAGAACCTGAAGGTGGAGTGAAAGAAGTTTCCTTTTACATCACATGGACAACTGAATGTGTTTGTTTCAGTTAGTCTGGAAAAAGATCTGCCTGGGAAGCATGTAGGTATTCATAAACACCCTCCAGCAGCCTAAACAGTGCTGCATACCACACACATGCCGAGTGGGACTCCTTTCTTTCAGCAGAAAACTGCAGGCTGACGAGCTGCAAACACTGTTCAGGAATGGTTTCAGAACAACAAAGAGTTCAGTTCTTTAATTTCCCAGATCTTCAGTGGGATCTGCTGGAAAAACAGTCTCAACCAAAAGGGCCGAAAGGGATTCTTCTGCTAACATCCTGGTGGCTAATATCACAGGACTTCCTCAAATACCTCGACTGATCAGATGTGTCTCTGCTGCCTGAGGTGAAACTACACATTGTGAGACATGTGGTTTTCACATTGTGTCTGATCAGTTCGTCCCTTTGGTTCATGGGGGGGTTAGCTGAGGAGATACAGACAAACATGTCCGTGTCTTTGTTATTACGTGTGAAACATGAGTATACTTGTGCTTATTTGTATGAAGACCGGATATTCTAACCATGAAACTCCATCCAGCAACCCGATAAAGTCATGGTGTCACTGAGTGTGTGTGGATACAGTTTTATGTTGATAAATTACAGTCACTTCTTACTTAACTGATTACTTAGAATCATTAAATAATACTGTTTTAGATCCAGTTTGAATTCACAGCAGTATTGATGTGAAGATGGCTTCCACTGAAACATGAAGGAGTCATTAGAGGCAAACAATTATGTCTTATTGTCCTCATTATAAGTGTGTGACACAGTCTTTCTCTGTCTAACAGGTTGAACAACAATGAAACCGCTAGCTTAACATGCTAGCGTAACATGCTAGCGTAGCATGCTAGCTTAACATGCTAGCGTAGCATGCTAGCTTAACATGCTAGCGTAACATGCTAATATCTGTTTTGGGTCTATTCTTCACATCTAGGCTACCAAAATTGGATTTTTGTGGCAATATTTTTTCAGTGTGGAGGCAAGATCAGCTCACAGAGTTGCCTGTTAACAGCAATTTTACAGCTACTCATAATTTTTTACGATGATATTCAAAGTCCCACACAGAAGTTAAAGGTGGAATCAGACTTTTCAGTGTCGGACGACACAGGAGTCGAGATCAAACATTTGCGGTGTTTTGAATATTCTAATCGCCAGCGTTGTTACTTGAGTTAATTAATTTCTTGTGTGTGACACCAGCAGGTTTAAGCTCTGCTGGCTAAAGGATGGCCAGCTATAAACAGCCGGAGCTTATTAAAATGTCTCATAAAGTGTCACCACGTGGAAATAATCCTGAAGCTTGATTTGTGTTCGTCATATTACTCCAACATTTAATTTCCATATCTGCTGCTGAGCCATTCACTGAGAAGTTATTGCATTTCTGGTGGATCACTTTCATTCTAGTTTTTGTGACACCAACATGTGTGAGAAGCGAGAAAAGAAAAAACACCCTTTGTCACCTCAGGTTTCACACAGAACAGAGAAATAAATCAGTTCTGCACCAGCTCTTAAACTCAGTAAATCCAGCCTGAACAACACATCACACTGTGTCATTAGTTATGGAACAAAAACTGAGACAAAACACAGAAGCAGTGAGTTAAAAACTAAGTGAACCCTTCCTGCAGGAACTAAGAGGATAAGTAGCAGCCAGGAGCTGCTGATCAATGCTCTGATTAACTGATCATCAGTCAGTGTGAGCAGCTCTATAAAAGCAGAAGTTCTGTCTGTTTTCAGGTGTTTAACACGATGCCAAGGAGGAAAGACACCAGCAATGATCTTAGAGAAGCAGCTGCTGCTGCCCATCAGTCTGGGAAGGGTTATAAGGCCATTTCCAAACTATCTGGAGTCCATCATTCTACAGAGAGAAAGATTATTCACAAGTGGAAAACATTCAGGACAGCTGTCAATCTTCCCAGGAGTGGACGTCCCAGCAAGTTCACCCCAAGGTGAAGAAGCCCAGAGCTACATCTCAGACTCTACAGGCCTCAGTTAGCATGCTAAAGGTTAAAGGTCACCCCAAGGTGAAAAAGCCCAGAGCTACATCTCAGACTCTACAGGCCTCAGTTAGCATGCTAAAGGTTAAAGGTCACCCCAAGGTGAAAAAGCCCAGAGCTACATCTCAGACTCTACAGGCCTCAGTTAGCATGTTAAAGGTTAAAGGTCACCCCAAGGTGAAAAAGCCCAGAGCTACATCTCAGACTCTCCAGGCCTCAGTTAGCATGTTAAAGGTTAAAGGTCATACATCTCAGACTCTACAGGCCTCAGTTAGCATGTTAAAGGTTAAAGGTCACCCCAAGGTGAAAAAGCCCAGAGCTACATCTCAGACTCTACAGGCCTCAGTTAGCATGTTAAAGGTTAAAGGTCATGACAGCACAGTTGGAAAAAGACTGAACAAGGATGGCTTGTTTGGAAGGGCTGCAGGAGAAAGCCTCTTCTCTCTAAAAAGAACATGGCAGCACAGCTTAGGTTTGCAAAGCTGCATCTGAACAAAGCTCAAGACTTCTGGAACAATGTCCTTCGGACAGACCAGAGCAAAGTGGAGATGTTTGGTCCTAATGCACAGCAGCACGTTTGGAGGAAACCAAACACAGCATATCAGCACAAACACCTCATACCAGCTGTCAAGCACGGTGGTGGAGGGCTGATGATCTGGGCTGGTTCTGCAGCCACAGGACCTGGGCACCTTGCAGTCATTGAGTCCACCATGAACTCCTCTGGATACCAAAGTATTCTAGAGTCAGATGTGAGGCCATCTGTCCCCCAGCTAAAGCTGGGCTGAAACTGGCTCATCAACAGGACAAAGATCCCAAACACAGCAGCAGATCTACAGCAGAATGTGGGAAAAAGAAAAGAATCAAGGTGTTGCAATGGTCCAGTCAGAGTCCAGACCTCAGCCTGACTGAAATGCTGTGGTGGGACCTTAAGAGAGCTGTGCAGAAACCAATGCTGCAAACCTCAATGAGCTGAAGCAGCGCTGGAGAGAAGAGGGCCGAGATTCCTCCAGAACCATGAGAGAGACTAATAACGTCCCACAGGAAACCATCACTGCAGCTCACTGCTGCTGAAGCTGCTGGATCAGGGGTTCACTTAGTTTTACACTCACTGCTGCTGAAGCTGCTGGATCAGGGGTTCACTTAGTTTAACACTCACTGTTGCTGAAGCTGCTGGATCAGGGGTTCACTTAGTTTTACACCCACTGCTGCTGAAGCTGCTGGATCAGGGGTTCACTTAGTTTTACACTCACTGCTGCTGAAGCTGCTGGATCAGGGGTTCACTTAGTTTTACACTCACTGCTGCTGAAGCTGCTGGATCAGGGGTTCACTTAGTTTTACACCCACTGCTGCTGAAGCTGCTGGATCAGGGGTTCACTTAGTTTCTCACTCACTGCTGCTGAAGCTGCTTGATCAGGGGTTCACTTAGTTTCTCACTCACTGCTGCTGAAGCTGCTGGATCAGGGGTTCACTTAGTTTTACACTCACTGCTGCTGAAGCTGCTGGATCAGGGGTTCACTTAGTTTTACACTCACTGCTGCTGAAGCTGCTGGATCAGGGGTTCACTTAGTTTTACACTCACTTCTGCTGAAGCTGCTGGATCAGGGGTTCACTTAGTTTTACACTCACTGCTGCTGAAGCTGCTGGATCAGGGGTTCACTTAGTTTTACACTCACTGCTGCTCAAGCTGCTGGATCAGGGGTTCACTTAGTTTTTGTTCCATGAATAATGACTCAGTGTTGATCTGAGGTTGGATTCAGCGGTTTATCAAGAGTGAATATTTAATTAAGATCATTATTTGTGGAGATACTGAATGACTCAGAGACAAGAACAGGTTTTCTTTTTGTAGTCATGAAAACAGTGGCTTTTTAATGTAAACACTACATTCGATTGGTTTTTCCAGCACGGACATCCCACATGAAATAACAACCATTCACTAAAGAAGAGTAGAGGGAGAGAAAAAAGCTGCACAGAAAAAAGCATTCACTGGCTAAAGAACAGAACAGAGAGGAGGTAAAAAAAGTGAGGAGAACAGGAACAAAATGGCAAAAAAACAGCTTCATCATGTCATTTTACACAATTGTTTTCTCTTTTCAAAACTAGAAATGAAGAAGGAGAGGTCTATATCGATAGATTGATGAGGGTAACACAGATTAGGTGTGAATAAATAACCAAATCTACTCATTGTGTGTGTGAGTGTGAGAAAGTGTGTGTGATGTGAGAACTGTGCTTTTCATTATAGACCTGGAAGGTGTGCGCTAAACCGAGAACAGAGAAGAAGAAGAAGAAGAAGAAGAAGAAGAAGAAGAAGAAGAAGAAGGAAGGAGCATGACTTTATACAGTGTTGAACATCCCTAACGAGCGGATGCAGCGAGAAACGTGCTCTCCCCAAAAAAGAGTGGTGTGTTTTTCTTCTGAAATAATAAAAAATAGATATTGTTATAATATTATATTTAATCGTTCTGAGTCAGGCTAAGGTGAGGACAACGGTTCTAATGCAGGGAAACAGGCAAAACGGTACAGGGAGGGCAGGGTTAGGGCACAGTTCAGAGCGTTACAACAACACCGGTCGAACCCTTTGTAAAACATGTTTCATTTAAAAAAGGGAGATACACAGAGAGAAACGTTCTGGAGCTACAAAGCACATGAAAGATTATCTTTTAAGAACATTACACCAGAGTGATCCGTGTTGGTACCGTGGCAACAGCCATGTTCATTGGTTTTCTTCTTCGCTGTAGTAATAAGTGTAGATTTTTGTCCCTTTTCGACTGCAGGAATCCCAAAATCTACACTTCTCCTTCAAAGCTGCCCCTACGACTCACATTTTTTCAAATATTTTACCCCCAAAATCCCCCTCAGGAACCAATAACTCCGCCCCCCCGCAGCTGCTGTGATCTCCTCAGTTTGTTTTTAGTGTTTTTTTTTCTTTTCTGTCTTTTGCAGTTTTTTTATTAAACAAATTTTATCTGAACAGTAATCACGAGTAGCTTTATGTTATAAGTTTTATTATTAACTGGTCTCTTTATACAAAGGCTTGAGTATCTCATGCTATCTGTGTAGGGGAGGAGGAGGAGGAGAGGAAGAGGAGGAAGAGAGGAAGAGGAGGAGGGTGCCCTTTGACCCTTTGACCCGGATGTTTGGGCGCCATGCAAAAACAAACTGAAAGGACAGAGAAAGGGATGGAGATGAAAAAGGTAAAGATGTGAGTACGAGGAAAGAAGATGATCAATAAATAAATTAATAAGTGAGTTTCTTTACATGGAGAATGTTAGCAGGTTCTAACTGTGAGGAAATTGGAGTTTCAACGTTGTGTGTTTGCCTCTAAAAGCGAATCTATCTGCAGTTCAGAGCTCTGTTACATGGCACCGACTTTTAGGACTTTAAGCACATTTCCTATTGGCTCTGGAACCCGGCTCAGCCATTGGTGGAGTGGCAGCGAGCAGGTTTGGGAAACAGGAAGCCTCATTTCCTGTCGATGAAAACCAGCTCCCGAATTCAGTTACAAGTTACTCAAACACAAAACCGAGTTACGAACATCTTCAAATGTCTTCCCTAATGTAAACAAAAGACTACGGTTAGAAATCAGCTTCCAAAGTGTCAGCAGGTCTTCAGTTTTAAGGTCCTGGCTGACTTGTCTGGTGCTGCTTTAACATATTTCTGAAAAATAAAAGAAGTTATGACATAATCACCACTACAGCAAAAGGAAACACAAATACGGGTGTCAGGTGAGGCAAAATGTGAGTAAAGATCAGTGTACGGACTGATATTCATGTAATAAATATACACACGATCAACGAAACATCAAACAGCAGTCGTAATCAAAGGAAAAATACAAAAATATCTGCAAAAAAAAGTACAGGCTTCGGTTTTGTTAACAACAGCGGCCGACAAAGTGAAAGAGCAGGAAACGGAGGCTTTCATCGACTTTGTTCAAGAAGTTTTCAAGGCTGCAGGGTTTCATTTCTTTACTGAAACTAATTTGTTTGCTTGGCAACAGACCAAAAACAAAAGATCGGGGGGGAATAAGAGCAAGAAGAAAGGAGACAAGAACTAAAAACATTATATATATATATTTTTATATGTACGTATGCCTATTATTTTAAATGATCCTCGTTATTAATATGTACCTAGTTGCATTTTTCTTTTTTCTTTAAAGAATCAGGAGAATCATCGTCGTCGTCGTCATTTCCACAGCAGTGTCAAAGGAACAAGAAGGAGGGGGGGGGGAGGACAGGAAGGACGGGAGAAAAGGGGGGACAAAAGGGGGAGGACATTACAGGGCCTGTGGGCGCGCTCAGTACAAGCCACACCCTCGGAGGTTGTTGGCGATGATGATATCGGTCACGGCGTCAAACACGACCTGGATGTTTCCTGTATCCGTGGCGCAGGTCATGTGACAGTAGATTTCCTTATTTGGAGAGCGATTCTTGCTCTCGAACTGTGCTTGGATGTAGGCTGCTGCGTCGTCGTAGGTGTTGGGTCCTGGGCAGAAAGACAGGAAGACATGCATGAAACGGTTCTCAGGGGGTCAGGGACGAGTCATTAAAGCTCCCACAACCTATAAAACACTGTTTTGTTCCCCAACAGTCTTCATGAAATCAAATCACCACCGTGTTGTTGTTCCATCAGCTTGTTTTCATGCACTTTTTCAGTGTGCACATACAGGAATGATGGCAAATGTTCTCCCAGAGCTGTTAGCGTTAGCTTTTAGCTGTTAGCTGTTAGCGGTTAGCGTTAGCTTTTAGCTGTTAGCGTTAGCGGTTAGCGTTAGCTTTTAGCTGTTAGCTGTTGTTCTTTGTGTCAATTTGGCTCTGCATCGTTTTCATTTATTAGTTTTACCTTAAAGTTCGACTCTTAAACACCAAAACGAACACACTGATCCTCACAAACCAGCCCTTAATAATCACACAACAGGAGCTGTTAGATGAATACATTTGCTTTCTGTTTTTCTGTTACAAAATGACGCTGAATGCGCACCACAGGCAAACACTTTTAATAAAATAAGATACTTTTTTATCCTGGATCAAGTCTAAGAAGGCAGCGAGTGTCCAACTCATAAATCTCCTGCTTATTTGTTCAAACAATGGTTATAAATCAATCTTTTCCCCGCTAAGATTAAACTAATGCCTCAGACTCAGGCTACCGCTGGAGGTTATAACTGGGAACAGAGATATTCACAAAGTGGCAAAATCCTTCAACTATAACTTTGCTTCAGTTACTGAGTACAGTAAAAAACATTATTCAGCAACATTGTCTGAATTCTGTCAGGATTCAGACAATAAAACAGGATTCATGTAATAAAAAAGCTAAATAAAGAGACACGGAACCATCATACAGGGAGGCTAACGCTACTAAATCAAGCTAGAAGTAAACTACACATCAATCGCTCTTTGGAATAAAAGAAGATGCACTGAAACTAAGAAGCAACAACTGAACTGAAGACCAAAAGGGAAGTCGAGCAATAAAGACTCAAGCAGTGGTAACTTCTGCTGTGAAATTAAAGCATTAGCTTAAGTTAGCTCAGAGGCTAAAGGGTCAACAGGAATCCAGGCGCTGTGATTTTTTTAGCTTGCTTCGCGCCAACAGATGAGCTATCCATGCTAAAATATGGCTAGCTGTTTGGGTTTTGTTCACATAAACGAACTGAAGATGTTAAATGTTCTGAAAATGTTGTGTTTTTTCGTTCAGTTTTACTTTCTTTGGACCATTTCTCCACATACATGCAACTTGGGTGGAAGGAGAACAGGAATGAGATCAAGGCACTTCCCACGGTCCTTTCAGCCTTGCAGTCCCTCGCTGGCGGTCAGGTGTGGACCGATGCTAAAGCCTCTAACAGCACTTTAAAATGATCACATATGCTTCCCATGACTCTCTGAAAACTCAGAAAGCTTGTATGTTGGCACCCTTGTATGGAACAGAAGTGAGCGTTTAAACACATTTCCACTGGGTGGTAAAGGCTGGTGAAGATGGAGCGTGTCAGACAGACTTCCTGTTATCATCAGGGCAGAATATAAGTGAAACAGGATCAACTCAGAGAGCTGATGTGTGTGAACGCCTAAGCCTTTTCCTTTTATGTGTCACAGCTACATCTGCCTCCAACCTCCTCTTTATTCTCCTTTTACAGCTGCTGTTTCGGGAGCCACTTCCTGTCCCTCTCCTCTTTCCTCCCTCTGTTTATCAGCGTCTGCCATCGCTCCCTCCCTGCTCTGCTTTTAAACACAGTAAAGTAAATCTCTTTTCAATCTGATGTTCTGCAGCTCTTCAAACATTCGGCTGGCCATCTCTGCTGCAAACTGACCCCAGGCTGTAAACAGACACTTGGATTTAAAGTGCCACATTTCTCAGATGGTTTGTAACTCAGAGACAGTAAATGTCAGGTCTGGTCCCTCGCCAGAAGTACGATGCAGAGCTGATGTACTGAATCAAGAAGCTGTAAATCAGTCGGTGGAAAAAAAACAACTCATATGATATCAGCTCACTTCCTGCATCTTTACTCTTTGATTATTTCAGAACTTAACTTATTAGGTTTTAACTCAACACAAAATCAGGCTCATTCAGAGTTTGACACGCGGCTAAATGCCAAAAGCTGGCAGAGAAAATTCCTCTTCAGCTTTAACTCCAATAGAAACAGCACATTCACTCATATCAACCAAGGTCGAGCTCATTTCTATGCGTATTAGCAGGAAGTGACTGACTTTAATGCCACTTAGATCTGGAGTGACCAAACTGTTATAAGATAAACAAACTCAATCATTTCCTCACATCTGCAAATGAAAGTAAAATGAAAAAACTGACTTTTTTTGATAATTTTGTAACCTGTTTACTTTTTTAAACTGTAATTATTTTAGATTAACAGATGAATACAAATGTAGGCCTCCAATAAAGCCGAGAAGAAGGAGTGTTTGTGGGTAATCCGAATGAGTAAAGACAACATGGCAGCAGCTCAGAAATAAGACCTTTGTTTCCTTTGTTCAGATGTTAGTGATAGGCTATGGGCTAAATTTGCACCTGAACATTATGCATACAGTGAAGAAGGGTGTTTAAATTAATCCCCCGACTTACGGTACGATACTACGCTCTGCATCTTGCAATATGCTGCCATTTGCAGCTATAATTTTGCATTAGATTTGCAGTTTCTGCACAACCTCGAGGGGAGGAGAGAAGCTGCGAAGGAAAATATTCTTTCTGTTTGGAATACCACAAGAGGAGCTTAACTAAAGGTGTTGTTTCCTCATACCAGAGTAAGTCATGGAGTTCCTCAGGGTTCTGTGCTTGGACTCACATATAAAACAGGTTTCTGCCTTCTTTCACCTTTGTAATATCATTAAAATCAGGACCATCCTGTCTCAGGGTGATACTTCATGCATCTGTTCCTTCAGGACTGAACTACTGTAATTCCTTATTATTGGACTGTCCCACATATTCTCTGAAAAGCCTCCAGCTGATCCAAAACCCTGCAGCCAGAGTTCTGCTGAGATCTAACAGCAGAGATCATGTTTCTCCAGTTTTAGCTTCTCTTCATTGGCTCCCTGTTAGATTCAGGATAGAATTTAAGATTCTTCTCCTCACATATAAAGCTCTTAATGACCGAGCTCCATCACATCTTAAAGATCTCACAGTTGGATATTTCCCCAACAGAGCACTTTGCTCTCAGGCTGCAGGTTTACTTGTGGTTCCCAGAGTCTCTAAAAGCAGAATGGGAGGCAGAGCCTTCAGTTATCAGGCCCCTAAAAGCAGAATGGGAGGCAGAGCCTTCAGTTATCAGGCCCCTAAAAGCAGAATGGGAGGCAGAGCCTTCAGTTATCAGGCCCCTAAAAGCAGAATGGGAGGCAGAGCCTTCAGTTATCAGGCCCCTAAAAGCAGAATGGGAGGCAGAGCTTTCAGTTATCAGGCCCCTAAAAGCAGAATGGGAGGCAGAGCCTTCAGTTATCAGGCCCCTAAAAGCAGAATGGGAGGCAGAGCCTTCAGTTATCAGGCCCCTAAAAGCAGAATAGGAGGCAGAGCCTACAGTTATCAGGCCCCTAAAAGCAGAATGGGAGGTAGAGCCTTCAGTTATCAGGCCCCTAAAAGCAGAATGGGAGGCAGAGCCTTCAGTTATCAGGCCCCTAAAAGCAGAATAGGAGGCAGAGCCTTCAGTTATCAGGCCCCTAAAAGCAGAATGGGAGGCAGAGCCTTCAGTTATCAGGCCCCTAAAAGCAGAATGGGAGGCAGAGCCTTCAGTTATCAGGCCCCTAAAAGCAGAATGGGAGGCAGAGCCTTCAGTTATCAGGCCCCTAAAAGCAGAATGGGAGGCAGAGCCTTCAGTTATCAGGCCCCTAAAAGCAGAATGGGAGGCAGAGCCTTCAGTTATCAGGCCCCTCTCTGTGGAACCAGCTGCCAGTTTGGCTTCAGGAAGCAGACACCCTCTCTATGCAATCTGTTGGGTTTAATTGGTTCTGTATGAATTGGACTTATTCGGAATTGAATGAATTGGATTTGATTGTATCTTGAGATGACATTTGTTGTAATTTGGCGCTTTATGAATAAAACTGAATTGAATTGAACTGAATGAACGTGTTATTCTTAATAAACGGGAGGAAGTCAAAGAAGCTCTGGAGTCTCTAACATGGATTCATGCAACACTCGCTGCATCAAAACATGATTTTAGCTTAATTTTAGGGGGCTGGAGCCAAAAAACAGGGGATGGAACTTGGAGCCTCTGCTGTGAGGCGACGGTTCTGACCGCCACAAAGACCCATAACAACCCAGCAGGAGGATGTTCAGATCCACAGTCTCAAAGTTTCAAAGGTTCTCCTCTATCTGCACCCAGCAGAAGGTCATTAGTCACCTTAAGGAGTGCTGTCTCTGTCCCATGAAGTGTTCTGAATCCAGACTGGAAGCTATTAAAAACATTATCTTTCCTAAATGATATCAACTCTGCAGATGACATCAGATCAGGGGCCCAAAGCAGGATTCTGTAAGCAGTGGGTGCACAACGGCATGTTTAAAACTGTCAGGAAAACAGCCAGAGCCCAGAGAAACATTAAAAAATGTAATATAACAGGGCTGAGAGAGGCTGTCAAACAACCATCGGATCTAATTCCACCAGCGTGGATCTAACTATACATTTATTTCACAGACGATTCTCTTAACAACAGTATTTAACTCAAACTGCACAAGTTACAGCACAAAACCCACAGAAGAATGCTGTATTTCACTATAAAAACCACTAGAAAAAGGCTCAGAAGTGCAGTTTTAAACAACCCACCCTGATAATTACTGAGCCCTACAGGTGCATTTTATTACCTTTTAACACGTAGAAGATATAACTTTGTACATATGTCCAAATATATAAATTTTCTAAGAACAATCTGGGCTAAAATGTGCTGTCAATACTCTGGGTTAATAATATATGCTGCATTAAATTGACATTTTCATGCAACAACAGAAGAAATCGAGAACCAGCAGCTGAATGCCAGCTTTAAAAGTGCATATTCCTGTTTTTTGTACCTGTGTATTCAGGAAAGCAGATGCTGAGAGCGGACTTCTTAATCTTCTCTGCAAACAGATCCTTCTTGTTGAGGAAGAGGATAATGGAGGTGTCGATGAAGAACTTGTTGTTACAGATGGAGTCGAACAGCATCAAAGACTCGTGCATGCGATTCTGCAGAGACGGGAGGATGAAGAGCAGCGATGAAACGGAGAGAAAATGGGATTAGGTGAGAAGAGGAGGGAGGACGGGGAGTGAAGGAGAGCAGGAAAACGAATGAATGAGGAGAGAGAACAAAGAGGAAAGAGGGGGAAAGTTAGCAGTGAGCTGGCAGAGTTTCTTACTTTCCTAAAATTATGCATCTTTCTAATTATGTTTGGCAGAAGAGTGACGCAATTATTGCTTTGGCTTCCTGAATGAAGCAGGACGTCTGCAGCCACAAAGCTTCCTTCTCACACCGAGAGGCAGCATCAGATTTTCAGGAAAAACCTCAATAAATAATTACAGTTTTAGGAATGAGGAAGATTAACATCAACAAACTTGCTCTCTATAATTAAACAATGTTGGCTAAACATTTCCAGCCAGACACTGAGACACACGGGGAAATAATCACTCATATCACGTTACTCATGTGGTGCTTTATTACATCGTCCACAGCAGATATCTCATACAATCCACAGCAGATATCTCACACAACACAGTCTTGGTTGGTATGGACCGGGAGTGCGGTGAAAGCTAACCTTAAAGCTACCAGAGTCCATTAATGCAGCCACGCGTCCAGCAGCTCTCTGACTCCTCAGCTCTGGAGAGGCTTGAGTGTTTATTACAGAAGCTGGCAAAAAGAGCATCAAAAGATGACTCAAAAAGCATTTTGAATTTGGAGCATACATCAGTCTGCCAGAGGACACCTCAGGAGCTCATTTAAATCTAAAAGGGGAAACATTTGGCACTTGGGTTTGGCTCAGTTCTTCTGCCACGGCGACATTTCAGCAGCTTTTTATGTAGCTTTGTGGGGCAATAAGATGGTTGGAAGTACAATAATTTCTGTTGTGACACAGACAAGCAGGACCACTGGTTGTAGGCATCACAACGGATCAAAACCCTTCCTTCCATGGCCTTAGACTCAGTGTTTATCATCAGGATGATGCTCCCCAGCCTCCTCAGCTGGTGTCACACACACATTTAAAACTGTGGAGACACCAGCCTGTCTTCAGCTCATAAACTGCTTTAATGCTCTTCAGCTGCAGAGGGAAGCTCCAAGAAATAATCTCATGATCTCATGTGACATTAGTCTGAAGAACAGCCTCAAAGAAAGTATCAAAGTACTACGGTTCTACAGCCATAACATTAAAGGGGAACTCCGGTGTTTTTAAACCTTATTTCTGGCATGAAATATCATCTGGTCCCAGTAGAGTGCCTGTGTAGAAATCCCTCCGTTAGCTCTCCTATAGCTGCAAGTAGCCACATAACAGCAGCTATGAGCTAACAGAGCTATAGCACACGTTCATTAATTCATTCTTCTTAAAGTATTGGTGAAATAAAGACAGATAATGCCTTATTTAGAGGCTCTAAGCCCCGTTCACTCCGTTATATGGATCTCCAGTTATCTAAATATCTTCTGAAGGACGCCGACTTTCACCAAACTGTTCTTGGTGAGTAGATGAACGTATTTCATGCCAGAAATAAGGTTTAAAAATACCGGAGTTCCCCTTTAATGTTTCTTAATTGTGAGAATGCTTTAAGGCATTCTCACTATTGTTTTCCTGTTTCTCTTTTTTGGCACTTAACTACTCCTGCAATCTTTCACCGATTTCAACAATTTTGGTATCAAAACGTTCAGCTCCTTTGGGAGATTTATGCTATGACTTTTGGTGTTGATATCTTTTATACTAACTATTTAACTTTTAATTCAAATTTTCCCGTCATTCAAATGAATGGAAATTTCTTTCAACTCTTCAAAAACTTCCTCCTCTTTACAACCTAACTAGTTCAACATACATTCAGCTGGAGACACCATTCAAACTTTAAAATGTTCACAAGACATTCAGCTATTACCAAATGATTCAGCTTTTTCAAATATTCAGCCACTTTTGAAATATGACAGTTTAAAAAATGGGAAAATTTTTTCTCCTTCTTGATTTTTATGAATGAGAAGATTAGAGTGGCAGACTGATCATTTTAACTTTTTCTGATATTCAAACAAATTCCTCTAACTTTAATACTGTTTAACTCAGATAAACAAATTATACCTTAAAATGTAGGTACACTTGTCCTCTTTCAGCTGATGTAACTACTAAAGAGCTCACATTTACAGAATTTCAGCTATGAGCCTTGAAGCCAGAGAAACCTTTCAATTTCTCTCACTAACTCCAATGGAAATTTGGTCTGACACCAGAGACAGGTTCAACTGTGTTCAACTCGCTGCCGTTTAAATTTCTTTCACTCCATTGAAATAAAAACTACATTGCCGCGTTCCTCCAAGCCTTCTGCTTCTTACGGTCTTCAAATTATTTTCCTCGCTCTTCCAGTTTTCTCACAGGAGGTCATAGTATCCAAAAAAGCAATTTCTGCAGGTTATACAGGGAGACAGCTGTTGACAAACATTGCTATCACTGATGACATCACTGATGACATCACTGATGACATCACTCTTCCACTCCCTGCTGTATATTACACTGAAGCCATTTTAACTATTAATCACTTGATTTCTGATAAATTTCCACTAGATTCAGCTTTTTGAGCATGTTCAACTAATCCCATTCAACTTAAAAAGCATTCTCACAGCTGTTTCGCAGGAACAGCTTTTTTTCTAGTTATTCTGTTACCTTTATGTCACGTGAACTTTTCAGCTCAGTTCACCAGTGGAGAAAATATGAAGCATCAAGGATCAATGAAAAACGCAGGTCGAGTTACAAAGACTGACATAATTGTCAGGTTATTGGTAATTGTTGGGATCGATCCTGCTCCCTGGAAGGCAAACGGACCACAAACAGACACCATAAAGCCTCTGGTTCTGCATGTCTGTGAGCCCTGTTTATAAGGGTTATGGCTCTGATTTAATGGTAGTTTATTGGCATGTTAGCAGTTAGTTTGTCTCCTTTTATTTCCATGTGTTTTACCAGCGAGCCCAGCTAGTATTTCCCAGGTCTGTTCTAGAACAACACGTTTTGCGGGGTTTTGCTGCAGCATTTCCACTTTTTTCATTCATCTTGCCGTTTTGAAATCCATCCCAGTCAACGTCACGTTGGGTTTGTTTCAGCTGAATTAATCAGAGGCTGTCATGCAGGACACAGAAAAGACTTTTTGATAACTTAAGCCGACACAATGTCCACAACATGATTTAAATATTAAAAGATACCAATGGTTCAAATCAAATTTTTCTAATTATTGTGACCAAAGGGATGGAAAGTTCTGCAGAAAAGCTGCTTGAGGTACTGCAGGCATCAAAAACAAAGCCCCAACAGTGTGCCGCCTCCCCAAAGGCAAATAAAAAGGCTTTCCTTTTCCTCTACATGTGAACTGGAGCTTGCTCAACTTAATGTGGATGGAGGTTTCAGCAGCACATCTTTCACGGCTCGCGCTCCGAACAGGAGGCAGCAAGAGCAGCAGCAAAGGACGCAGACTTGAGCTGTAAAAACACGCTGCAGCTGGAGAAATCTAATAAAAGCTGATCCAATGGATCATAAATGTATTGTGAAATAGCTGCCTGCCTGGGGCCACATTAACCTCATATCTTATATATGAAAATAAAAGTTTGAGAAGCTGTTTTTAATCTATGAAGGATGGAGTACCGTATGTTACACTGTTTGTTTAGGATTGTCTGATGGTTTATTCCATTCTTGGTCGTCTACCAGGTTTAATAATGCATTCAATGATAACCGGGAACAGCTAATTAAGTCTTAAAATCAATCATTTGTTGTTACTTTATCTCATAAAACACTGGACAAAGCACTTTGAGAGCATTTTAATTATATAAGTTGACAGTATAACTGCTGAACAGAATCTTGTAAATACTGTACACAGAATGTGCCTGAAGGTACTCAACCATTGGTTGATAACAGATATTGATCGTTCTTTCTAAGGTCATGAAAACACATCAAGTCATATTTCACATGCTTCTACACTAATTATGATTATTATACTGCATTTCTGCCAATAAAAATCCTAAAAATATGACTCTAAACATCAGTAATCTCAAATCTGAGCAAAAAACAAACAAAAAAACAAGACGTGGAGTTCCACAGGGTTCTATTCTGGGGCCTCTTTTCTGGCTCAGATTACGCAAAAGAATACTGCATATTTGCCAATAAAAATCCTAAAAATATGACTCTAAACATCAGTAATCTCAAATCTGAGCAAAAAACCCCCCAAAAAACAAAACGTGGAGTTCCACAGGGTTCTATTCTGGGGCCTCTTTTCTGGCTCAGATTACGCAAAAGAATACTGCATATTTGCCAATAAAAATCCTAAAAATATGACTCTAAACATCAGTAATCTCAAATCTGAGCAAAAGACCCCCCAAAAAACAAAACGTGGAGTTCCACAGGGTTCTATTCTGGGGCCTCTTTTCTGGCTCAGATTACGCAAAAGAATACTGCATATCTGCCAATAAAAATCCTAAAAATATTACTCTAAACATCAGTAATCTCAAATCTGAGCAAAAACCCCCCCAAAAAACGAGACGTGGAGTTCCACAGGGTTCTATTCTGGGGCATCTTTTCTGGCTCAGATTACGCAAAAGAATACTGCATATCTGCCAATAAAAATCCTAAAAATATTACTCTAAACATCAGTAATCTCAAATCTGAGCAAAAAACAAACAAAAAAACAAGACGTGGAGTTCCACAGGGTTCTATTCTGGGGCCTCTTTTCTGGCTCAGATTGCGCAAAAGATAAATATGATACTATTGTTTTATGCATATCACCAGGGGAACGCCCTAACCGGATGAACAAATGGATGACCCAGAATTTCCTCCAATTAAAGACTAAATACAGGTAACAATGAAAAAATGTGTAAAAGTAATAAACAAAGCCAGAAATCTGGGAGTCTTTATGGACTCAGACCTCAAGTCAGTTACAAAGTCAACTTATTATGACCTGAAGAATACCTGAAGGATTAACGAAGGACGGATGTGTCACAGCGATTTAGAGAAGCTGCTCCATGCGTGATCAATAGACGTGATGAATGTAACTGATCAGGTCTATTGATTCAGAACACTGTTGCTCGAGTCCTCACTAAGAACAGAAAAGTGGATCATATCACTTCAGTCCTGAGGTCTCTACACCGTCCATCAAAGAGTTGATTGTAAAATACTGCTGTTGGTTTGCAAAGCTTTTAATGGGTTAGAGTCTAAATATTTCTCGAACATCTTCCAAACCCAGCAGTCAGAAGAGGAGAAGATCTTCTAAAGGTCTCAGCAGTCAGAAGAGGAGAAGATCTTCTAAAGGTCTCAGCAGTCAGAAGAGGAGAAGATCTTCTAAAGATCTCAGTAGTCAGAGGAGACGATCTTCTAAAGATCTCAGCAGCCAGAGGAGACGATCTTCTAAAGATCTCAGCAGTCAGAGGAGACGATCTTCTAAAGATCTCAGCAGTCAGAGGAGACGATCTTCTAAAGATCTCAGCAGTCAGAGGAGAGGATCTTCTAAAGATCTCAGCAGTCAGAAGAGGAAACGATCTTCTAAAGATCTCAGCAGTCAGAAGAGGAGACGATCTTCTAAAGGTCTCAGCAGTCAGAGGAGACGATCTTCTAAAGGTCTCAGCAGTCAGAGGAGACGATCTTCTAAAGATCTCAGCAGTCAGAGGAGACGATCTTCTAAAGATCTCAGCAGTCAGAGGAGACGATCTTCTAAACGTCTCAGCAGTCAGAGGAGGAGAGGATCTTCTAAAGGTCTCAGCAGTCAGAGGAAACGATCTTCTAAAGATCTCAGCAGTCAGAAGAAGAGACGATCTTCTAAAGATCTCAGCAGTCAGAAGAAGAGACGATCTTCTAAAGGTCTCAGCAGTCAGAAGAAGAGACGATCTTCTAAAGATCTCAGCAGTCAGAAGAGACGATCTTCTAAAGATCTCAGCAGTCAGAGGACGAGATGATCTTCTAAAGGTCTCAGCAGTCAGAGGAGACGATCTTCTAAAGATCTCAGCAGTCAGAGGAGACGATCTTCTAAAGATCTCAGCAGTCAGAAGAGGAGACGATCTTCTAAAGGTCTCAGCAGTCAGAGGAGACGATCTTCTAAAGATCTCAGCAGTCAGAGGACGAGATGATCTTCTAAAGGTCTCAGCAGTCAGAGGAGACGATCTTCTAAAGGTCTCAGCAGTCAGAGGAGAAGATCTTCTAAAGGTCTCAGCAGTCAGAGGAGAAGATCTTCTAAAGGTCTCAGCAGTCAGAAGAGGAGATGATCTTCTAAAGGTCTCACCAGTCAGAGGACGAGATGATCTTCTAAAGATCTCAGCAGTCAGAGGACGAGATGATCTTCTAAAGATCTCAGCAGTCAGAGGACGAGATGATCTTCTAAAGATCTCAGCAGTCAGAGGACGAGATGATCTTCTAAAGATCTCAGCAGTCAGAGGAGACGATCTTCTAAAGGTCTCAGCAGTCAGAGGACGAGATGATCTTCTAAAGGTCTCAGCAGTCAGAGGAGAAGATCTTCTAAAGGTCTCAGCAGTCAGAGGAGAAGATCTTCTAAAGGTCTCAGCAGTCAGAAGAGGAGATGATCTTCTAAAGGTCTCACCAGTCAGAGGACGAGATGATCTTCTAAAGATCTCAGCAGTCAGAGGACGAGATGATCTTCTAAAGATCTCAGCAGTCAGAGGACGAGATGATCTTCTAAAGATCTCAGCAGTCAGAGGACGAGATGATCTTCTAAAGATCTCAGCAGTCAGAGGAGACGATCTTCTAAAGGTCTCAGCAGTCAGAGGACGAGATGATCTTCTAAAGGTCTCAGCAGTCAGAGGAGAAGATCTTCTAAAGGTCTCAGCAGTCAGAGGAGACGATCTTCTAAAGATCTCAGCAGTCAGAAGAGGAGATGATCTTCTAAAGGTCTCAGCAGTCAGAGGAGAAGATCTTCGGTTGGCTCTTTGGTTGGAAATGATGGCAACATTTGGCAAAGGAGGTGTTGTGACATTTTAAAAACCCCTGGGCCTGTTTGTGTCTTCAGTGCACGTGTGTGCATGTGTGTGCACGTGTGTGCATGTGTGTGTGGAAAGGGTAGACAGGTGCCTTGTGGGCAATTAATCCACAGATACTGACTCCACTACACCCATGGGATGATGCTGTCTCTTACACACACGTGCACACACGTGCACGGATCTTTCCTGCACTATAAAATAACACACATGACACATGCACGCACACACGTGCACGCACACACACAGCAGGCTGATCAACAGCCTCGGGGAGCTCTGTCTCTAATGAGGAAATCTGGCAGAGACGCGGCGGCACGAGCCGATGATGTCATCTACCTGTTCAGAGAAAGTGCGCCTCGCTGTTTGGGCGAAGCAGGGCGAGCAGAATGAAGCAGAACGCTCACGCCAACAAAGATCTTTATGGAGCGGTCCTTTCATCCTGGACCCACACTCATCAGCATCTCTCACAGCTCAGCTCTGGGTTCTTAAGGTGGACTGAGGGGATGTTACGCAGGGATTAGATGTAAAATCAATGCTTCTATCGAGGCGTTTCATGGGAGTTGAGTCGGCTTTTAAGTGGTTCTATAGTGGACTAAGACTAGCAGACTTACAGGGAGGCAGGTAGGGTAAAGGGGTCTTGCCTGAGCTATGGCGTAACCACGCATTCTTTGGGGGGGTCGTGCCCCCCCCCCAATATTGAGAAAATACCAACCTGTCCCCCCCAATATTCAGCAGAAAATATGTAAAATGCATGTTCTCCTTTTATGAACCCTGTCAAGGGATCGGTCTCTTGTTATGTCTTATTTATTTTCAGTTTATTTCCGTGTGTTACCATGGGAACGTAACGGCTGCGCCGCGGCCGCCGTTGTTGATGCTAACACTCTAGCCAATGAGAGTGACGTCACCGGGCGCGCCGCCGTCTCAGCAGCTGCTCAACCGCGCCAAACTCAACAGTGTTACCATGGGAACGTAACGGCTGCGCCGCGGTCGCCGTTGTTGATGCTAACACTCTAGTCAACTGTTAACACTCGCTAACAGCCAATGAGAGCGACCCACCGGGCGCGCCGCCGTCTCAGCAGCGGCTCTCCTTATCTTTACGTTGGACTTCTACTTTTGACGGAGCCGCTGCTCAACAGAGCAGATTGTACCAGAACAGGAAATCCAACACAGAATCAACAAAATAAACTTCCGCCCCCTTTCAAAATAAAATAACTTAAAACAAAAATAACATTAGACTATTAGACTTTTCATTGTTAATGCACATTTTGAGACATTGACACAATAGAAATGAACTTAAAAGTCCTCAGCACCTTTTTTGTTAAAGGAAAAGTCTGTAATTTGTTACATCATTAGTTATTAAAATATTTCCAGAAACATGCTTTGGGTATTTGGTCGTTTTCCATTGGAAGCTGTCCTATTTGCTACAGAACTACTGGAAGAGCATAACTGTAATTGGTTGGTGTGTTTAAGGTCAGTAAACAGGAAGCAACTAACCAAAACAAAGTGGGGGGGCAGTCACTGTCTCGGAGAAATTACACTATTCCTTTAGATGTGAACTTACATGGTCAATGTAGTCCTCTAAACTATGTTCTAAATGTCCAATTTTTCATATATAAATAAAGAATTGTAGATAATGCACTTAACAATTTTGTTTTTCTTGGACCCCCCCAATGTCTAAACCATGGTTACGCCCTGGAGGAAGTACCTTTTATGCAGGGGATTTGAACCCAGGTCACCCACAAGAAAGCTGGAAATCAAACCACTACACTCTCCAGGTATGCATTGAAATGACTTTTACTCTGAAACTACAAGAGCAGGACTTTGCTGCCACTCCTTTGAGGTCTGGAGACACAAAACGAAGCCGGTTCTGTAGGTCCAGGTAAGCTGTAGGCGTCACATTTAGAGTCAGTTGACCGGTGGTCAGCCTCAGATCCGACTATCAGCATCATCAGTACAGGCCACACCCCCTCAGGTTGTTGGCTATGATGACATCGGTGACGGCATCAAAGACAAACTGGATGTTGTTGGTGTCCGTAGCGCAGGTCACATGGGAGTAAACCTCCTTGTTGGCCGACTTGTTCTTGCTCTCATACTGAGACTTAATGTAGGCGATTCCCTCCAGGTAGGTGTCCGGCCCTGCAGAGGAAACACAAACACAGCGATGACATCACGGCAGCTTTCAGGTTTATGGAATATGTTTCAGTTACTTTCCTTTCTGATAAAGCTTATAGTTAGGGATGGCTCAGCCTGAAACATCCCATAGTTCTGCTGCTATAGGCCCAGCCTGCTGGGGGACCTCATCTGTCACACCTTTCCTCACTTTGCTCTCTTTTTCCCTGTTTAATTTCTCAAATGATTTTATGTCCATGTGACATTATTGTGGTTATTAACTTGTGTTTCCCTGTTCCAGCAGGTATCCTTTGAATGGTGTTATGGTGTTTTTCCCCCCTCTTTTCCCTCTTTTCTGTCTTCTCAAACCCCAGCTGGTCGAGGTGGATGGACACCCTTCCTGGTTCTGGTTCTGCCAGAGGTTTCTTCCTGAGTCTGGTTCTGCCAGAGGTTTCTTCCTGGTTCTGCCAGAGGTTTCTTCCTGGTCCTGGTTCTGCCAGAGGTTTCTTCCTGGTTCTGGTTCTGCCAGAGGTTCCTTCCTGGTTCTGCCAGAGGTTTCTTCCTGGTTCTGGTTCTGCCAGAGGTTCCTTCCTGGTTCTGCCAGAGGTTTCTTCCTGAGTCTGGTTCTGCCAGAGGTTTCTTCCTGGTTCTGGTTCTGCCAGAGGTTTCTTCCTGGTTCTGGTTCTGCCAGAGGTTCCTTCCTGGTTCTGCCAGAGGTTTCTTCCTGGTTCTGCCAGAGGTTTCTTCCTGAGTCTGGTTCTGCCAGAGGTTTCTTCCTGGTTCTGGTTCTGCCAGAGGTTTCTTCCTGGTTCTGGTTCTGTCAGAGGCTTCTTCCTTTCTGACTAATTGTTGTAATCTGGCGCTTTATAAATAAAGCTGAATTGAATTGAACTTTCTGCTGAACTCCAGACTTATAAATAACAACTTTCTCAGACAAACTAAGAAGGTGAGTTTGGATAGAAAATAATCCGTCCTGCTATTGTTGCTGCAGTCGGCCATTTTCTTCATTTATTCCTACATCACAACCTCAGAGACTGTGATGGATCCGAGTTCCTAAAGCCAAAAGGAGTGGAACCGATATCTGTGCTGCCAGGTGATCCATTTCACTAGGTTTCACTAGTCCTTTACTGACTGCTGGAAGTGGTTCTGCTTCACTTGTTCGAATCCTTTTGGGCCTTTTTGATCTCGGAGCTAACATCTCGGTGGCTGTCGGCCATCAGCAGCTCGATCTAACTTCTGCAGCAACAGCTTCATCAGACACCGAGCCATGTGATGGGATGAGGAGGGAGACGGCTTTGGAATTCTAATCCTCTCTTTCTCACAGCCGTCTTTCTGCATTTTGCTTTCCCACAGCCTGTTTTTTCTCATTTTCTCACACTCTGCTCTGTTGTTCTCTCCCTGAGTCGTGTTGTTTTGTTTCTTGGACCCTGGTTTCACTCTTTTACTTGGTCTGATAAACCTCAGCTCCTGGTAATTTACTAAATACATGCAACTTTCTGTTATTTTGAGCAGCCAATCAGCAGAAATACAATAAAACCGCCTGTTTTTGTCTCATTTTCTCACACTCTGCTCTGTTTTTCTCTCCCTGAGTCGTGTTGTTTTGTTTCTTGGACCCTGGTTTCACTCTTTTACTTGGCCTGATAAACCTCAGCTCCTGGTAATTTACTAAATACATGCAACTTTCTATTATTTTGAGCAGCCAATCAGCAGAAATACAATAAAACAGCCTGTTTTTTCTCATTTTCTCACACTCTGCTCTGTTTTTCTCTCCCTGAGTCGTCTTGTTTTGTTTCTTGGACCCTGGTTTCACTCTTTTACTTGGTCTGATAAACCTCAGCTCCTGGTAATTTACTAAATACATGCAACTTTCTATTATTTTGAGCAGCCAATCAGCAGAAATACAATAAAACAGCCTGTTTTTTCTCATTTTCTCACACTCTGCTCTGTTGTTCTCTCCCTGAGTCGTGTTGTTTTGTTTCTTGGACCCTGGTTTCACTCTTTTACTTGGTCTGAGAAACCTCAGCTCCTGGTAATTTACTAAATACATGCAACTTTCTGTTATTTTGAGCAGCCAATCAGCAGAACTACAATAAAACCGCCTGTTTTTTCTCATTTTCTCACACTCTGCTCTGTTGTTCTCTCCCTGAGTCGTGTTGTTTTGTTTCTTGGACCCTGGTTTCACTCTTTTACTTGGTCTGATAAACCTCAGCTCCTGGTAATTTACTAAATACATGCAACTTTCTGTTATTTTGAGCAGCCAATCAGCAGAAATACAATAAAACCGCCTTGTTTTTTCTCTCTCCAGCTCTTTATAACACATTAATGTGTCTCTCTGCCACCGTAGTTTAATGACAGGTGGCGTGTATTCAGTTCATTACTGTGTATCAAACTCATTTTAAGTAGCTTTTCTGCTCTCTGACGACACTGATTATTAATGTGGGTCTAAAGCAGATACTTTTTAAATTCTGCACACATATCCAAACTGCATCCAGGTTTAAAATACACCTGAAACCACTGCTGCTGTCACCTGAAAGCAAGGGGAATCAGCAACTTTGCTTCTTTACTTATTCAGCTTGACAAAAATGCTGTGAGGAGCCGATTGAAAGAGACACTAAGTGACGGGATGCGTCTCAAACGGCCGCCTGCAGCACTGCTGTCAAGCACAAACAGTTTGATAAACTCTGCTTGGAGCAGTTATCAGAAGCAGGCAGAGGAGTATGTACCGGTGTATTCTGGGAAGCAGATGGACAGCGGAGACTTGTCGATCTTTCTTTCAAACAGGTCCTTCTTGTTGAGGAAGAGGATGATGGACGTGTCCTTGAACCACTTGTTGTTACAAATGGAATCAAAGAGCTTCATAGACTCATGCATGCGGTTCTGTTGGAGAGAGATTAGCACAGGTTAAACGGGCCGTAAACACACCTCCAGAAGAACACACATCCAACAGTCTCCCCATCTAACCAAAGAGGAACTGAGGTGACATTTAAAACCAGGAAGCAGAACTAGTGCAGGGTTCCTCTGCAAACGGCCGCAGGGTTTCCTGCTCTGCATGTGTTTGAATCAAGATAACGGTTACTGAAATTATTAGTAAGACTCTTGCTATCAGTGAGTTTAACAAAGCCATGCATGCTGAGCTCTAACTGGATCATATTACACTGAATGAGTAGTAAAGGGACCCTGTAGAGTTTTACACCACAGCGACAGTCGGGTTCACTAAGCAGTACCATACAGGTTCAAGGTTTTTAGAGCCATGAAGACGTCTAAAGAATGGAAAAAGAAAGGCCCTGCAGGTGCTAAATGTTCAGGAGCTGCAGGCCCTGCAGGTGCTAAATGTTCAGGAGCTGCAGGTGCTAAATGTTCAGAAGCTGCAGGTGCTAAATGTTCAGGAGCTGCAGGTGCTAAATGTTCAGGAGCTGCAGGTGCTGCAGGTGCTAAATGTTCAGGTGCTGCAGGTGCTGCAGGTGCTAAATGTTCAGAAGCTGCAGGTGCTAAATGTTCAGGAGCTGCAGGTGCTAAATGTTCAGGCCCTGCAGGTGCTAAATGTTCAGGAGCTGCAGGTGCTGCAGGTGCTAAATGTTCAGGTGCTGCAGGTGCTAAATGTTCAGAAGCTGCAGGTGCTAAATGTTCAGGAGCTGCAGGTGCTGCAGGTGCTAAATGTTCAGGTGCTGCAGGTGCTGCAGGTGCTAAATGTTCAGGAGCTGCAGGTGCTGCAGGTGCTAAATGTTCAGGTTCCACAGGTTCTGCAGGTGCTAAATGTTCAGGTTCCACAGGTGCTGCAGGTGCTAAATGTTCAGGCGCTGCAGGTGCTAAATGTTAAGGAGCTGCAGGTGCTAAATGTTCAGGAGCTGCAGGTGCTAAATGTTAAGGAGCTGCAGGTGCTAAATGTTCAGGAACTGCAGGTGCTAAATGTTCAGGAACTGCAGGTGCTAAATGTTAAGGAGCTGCAGGTGCTAAATGTTCAGGAGCTGCAGGTGCTGCAGGTGCTAAATGTTCAGGAGCTGCAGGTGCTAAATGTTAAGGAGCTGCAGGTGCTAAATGTTCAGGAGCTGCAGGTGCTAAATGTTCAGGAACTGCAGGTGCTAAATGTTAAGGAGCTGCAGGTGCTAAATGTTCAGGAGCTGCAGGTGCTGCAGGTGCTAAATGTTCAGGAGCTGCAGGTGCTAAATGTTCAGGAACTGCAGGTGCTAAATGTTCAGGAACTGCAGGTGCTAAATGTTAAGGAGCTGCAGGTGCTAAATGTTCAGGAGCTGCAGGTGCTGCAGGTGCTAAATGTTCAGGAACTGCAGGTGCTAAATGTTCAGGAACTGCAGGTGCTAAATGTTAAGGAGCTGCAGGTGCTAAATGTTCAGGAGCTGCAGGTGCTGCAGGTGCTAAATGTTCAGGAGCTGCAGGTGCTAAATGTTCAGGTCCTGCAGGTGCTAAATGTTCAGGTCCTGCAGGTGCTAAATGTTCAGGAGCTGCAGGTGCTAAATGTTCAGGAGCTGCAGGTGCTAAATGTTCAGGAGCTGCAGGTTCTGCAGGTGCTAAATGTTCAGGTCCTGCAGGTGCTAAATGTTCAGGTCCTGCAGGTGCTAAATGTTCAGGTGCTGCAGGTGCTGCAGGTGCTAAATGTTCAGGTGCTGCAGGTGCTAAATGTTCAGGTCCTGCAGGTGCTAAATGTTCAGGTCCTGCAGGTGCTAAATGTTCAGGTGCTGCAGGTGCTAAATGTTCAGGAGCTGCAGGTGCTAAATGTTCAGGTGCTGCAGGTGCTAAATGTTCAGGTCCTGCAGGTGCTAAATGTTCAGGTCCTGCAGGTGCTAAATGTTCAGGTGCTGCAGGTGCTAAATGTTCAGGCGCTGCAGGTGCTAAATGTTCAGGTCCTGCAGGTGCTAAATGTTCAGGTCCTGCAGGTGCTAAATGTTCAGGTCCTGCAGGTGCTGCAGGTGCTAAATGTTCAGGTGCTGCAGGTGCTGCAGGTGCTAAATGTTCAGGTCCTGCAGGTGCTAAATGTTCAGGTGCTGCAGGTGCTGCAGGTGCTAAATGTTCAGGTGCTGCAGGTGCTGCAGGTGCTAAATGTTCAGGCGCTGCAGGTGCTAAATGTTCAGGTGCTGCAGGTGCTAAATGTTCAGATGCTGCAGGTGCTAAATGTTTAGGAGCTGCAGCTGCTAAATGTTCAGGAACTGCAGGTGCTAAATGTTAAGGAGCTGTAGGTGCTAAATGTTCAGGTCCTGCAGGTGCTAAATGTTCAGGCGCTGCAGGTGCTAAATGTTCAGGTGCTGCAGGTGCTAAATGTTCAGGTCCTGCAGGTGCTAAATGTTCAGGTCCTGCAGGTGCTAAATGTTCAGGTGCTGCAGGTGCTGCAGGTGCTAAATGTTAAGGAGCTGCAGGTGCTGCAGGTGCTAAATGTTCAGGAGCTGCAGGTGCTAAATGTTCAGGTCCTGCAGGTGCTAAATGTTCAGGTCCTGCAGGTGCTAAATGTTCAGGTCCTGCAGGTGCTAAATGTTCAGGTGCTGCAGGTGCTGCAGGTGCTAAATGTTCAGGAGCTGCAGGTGCTGCAGGTGCTAAATGTTCAGGAGCTGCAGGTGCTAAATGTTCAGGAGCTGCAGGTTCTGCAGGTGCTAAATGTTCAGGTCCTGCAGGTGCTAAATGTTCAGGTGCTGCAGGTGCTAAATGTTCAGGAGCTGCAGGTGCTAAATGTTCAGGAGCTGCAGGTGCTAAATGTTCAGGAGCTGCAGGTTCTGCAGGTGCTAAATGTTCAGGTCCTGCAGGTGCTAAATGTTCAGGTCCTGCAGGTGCTAAATGTTCAGGTGCTGCAGGTGCTGCAGGTGCTAAATGTTCAGGTGCTGCAGGTGCTAAATGTTCAGGCGCTGCAGGTGCTGCAGGTGCTAAATTTTCAGGTGCTGCAGGTGCTGCAGGTGCTAAATGTTCAGGTCCTGCAGGTGCTAAATGTTCAGGAGCTGCAGGTGCTAAATGTTCAGGTCCTGCAGGTGCTAAATGTTCAGGTCCTGCAGGTGCTAAATGTTCAGGTCCTGCAGGTGCTAAATGTTCAGGCGCTGCAGGTGCTGCAGGTGCTAAATGTTCAGGTGCTGCAGGTGCTGCAGGTGCTAAATGTTCAGGTCCTGCAGGTGCTAAATGTTCAGGAGCTGCAGGTGCTAAATGTTCAGGTCCTGCAGGTGCTAAATGTTCAGGTGCTGCAGGTGCTAAATGTTCAGGTCCTGCAGGTGCTAAATGTTCAGGTCCTGCAGGTGCTAAATGTTCAGGTGCTGCAGGTGCTGCAGGTGCTAAATGTTCAGGTGCTGCAGGTGCTAAATGTTCAGGCGCTGCAGGTGCTGCAGGTGCTAAATGTTCAGGTGCTGCAGGTGCTAAATGTTCAGTAGCTGCAGGTGCTAAATGTTCAGTAGCTGCAGGTGCTAAATGTTCAGGTCCTGCAGGTGCTAAATGTTCAGGTCCTGCAGGTGCTAAATGTTCAGGTCCTGCAGGTGCTAAATGTTCAGGAGCTGCAGGTGCTGCAGGTGCTAAATGTTCAGGCGCTGCAGGTGCTAAATGTTCAGGTGCTGCAGGTGCTGCAGGTGCTAAATGTTCAGGTGCTGCAGGTGCTAAATGTTCAGGCGCTGCAGGTGCTGCAGGTGCTAAATGTTCAGGTGCTGCAGGTGCTGCAGGTGCTAAATGTTCAGGTCCTGCAGGTGCTAAATGTTCAGGTCCTGCAGGTGCTAAATGTTCAGGTCCTGCAGGTGCTAAATGTTCAGGCCCTGCAGGTGCTAAATGTTCAGGAGCTGCAGGTGCTGCAGGTGCTAAATGTTCAGGTCCTGCAGGTGCTAAATGTTCAGGCCCTGCAGGTGCTAAATGTTCAGGAGCTGCAGGTGCTGCAGGTGCTAAATGTTCAGGCCCTGCAGGCCCTGCAGGTGCTAAATGTTCAGGTCCTGCAGGTGCTAAATGTTCAGGTGCTGCAGGTGCTAAATGTTCAGGTGCTGCAGGTGCTAAATGTTCAGGTGCTGCAGGTGCTAAATGTTCAGGTCCTGCAGGTGCTAAATGTTCAGGCCCTGCAGGTGCTAAATGTTCAGGTGCTGCAGGTGCTAAATGTTCGGGAGCTGCAGGTGCTGCAGGTGCTAAATGTTCAGGCCCTGCAGGCCCTGCAGGTGCTAAATGTTCAGGCCCTGCAGGTGCTAAATGTTCAGGAGCTGCAGGTGCTGCAGGTGCTAAATGTTCAGGTCCTGCAGGTGCTAAATGTTCAGGCCCTGCAGGTGCTAAATGTTCAGGAGCTGCAGGTGCTGCAGGTGCTAAATGTTCAGGCCCTGCAGGCCCTGCAGGTGCTAAATGTTCAGGTCCTGCAGGTGCTAAATGTTCAGGTGCTGCAGGTGCTAAATGTTCAGGTGCTGCAGGTGCTAAATGTTCAGGTGCTGCAGGTGCTAAATGTTCAGGTCCTGCAGGTGCTAAATGTTCAGGCCCTGCAGGTGCTAAATGTTCAGGTCCTGCAGGTGCTAAATGTTCAGGTGCTGCAGGTGCTAAATGTTCAGGTGCTGCAGGTGCTAAATGTTCAGGTGCTGCAGGTGCTAAATGTTCAGGTCCTGCAGGTGCTAAATGTTCAGGCCCTGCAGGTGCTAAATGTTCAGGTCCTGCAGGTGCTAAATGTTCAGGCCCTGCAGGTGCTAAATGTTCAGGCCCTGCAGGTGCTAAATGTTAAGGTGCTGCAGGTGCGAAATGTTCAGGCCCTGCAGGTGCTAAATGTTCAGGAGCTGCAGGTGCTGCAGGTGCTAAATGTTCAGGCCCTGCAGGCCCTGCAGGTGCTAAATGTTCAGGAGCTGCAGGTGCTAAATGTTCAGGTGCTGCAGGTGCTAAATGTTCAGGTGCTGCAGGTGCTAAATGTTCAGGTCCTGCAGGTGCTAAATGTTCAGGCCCTGCAGGTGCTAAATGTTCAGGCCCTGCAGGTGCTAAATGTTAAGGTTCTGCAGGTGCTAAATGTTCAGGAGCTGCAGGTGCTAAATGTTCAGGTGCTGCAGGTGCTAAATGTTCAGGTTCTGCAGGTGCTGCAGGTGCTAAATGTTCTGGTGCTGCAGGTGCTAAATGTTCAGGTTCTGCAGGTGCTGCAGGTGCTAAATGTTCAGGAGCTGCAGGTGCTAAATGTTCAGGTGCTGCAGGTGCTAAATGTTCAGGTGCTGCAGGTGCTGCAGGTGCTAAATGTTCAGGTCCTGCAGGTGCTGCAGGTGCTAAATGTTAAGGAGCTGCAGGTGCTAAATGTTCAGGAGCTGCAGGTGCTAAATGTTCAGGTCCTGCAGGTGCTAAATGTTCAGGTGCTGCAGGTGCTAAATGTTCAGGTCCTGCAGGTGCTAAATGTTCAGGTCCTGCAGGTGCTAAATGTTCAGGTGCTGCAGGTGCTGCAGGTGCTAAATGTTCAGGCGCTGCAGGTGCTAAATGTTCAGGTGATGCAGGTGCTGCAGGTGCTAAATGTTCAGGTGCTGCAGGTGCTAAATGTTCAGGCGCTGCAGGTGCTGCAGGTGCTAAATGTTCAGGTGCTGCAGGTGCTAAATGTTCAGGCGCTGCAGGTGCTGCAGGTGCTAAATGTTCAGGTGCTGCAGGTGCTAAATGTTCAGTAGCTGCAGGTGCTAAATGTTCAGTAGCTGCAGGTGCTAAATGTTCAGGTCCTGCAGGTGCTAAATGTTCAGGTGCTGCAGGTGCTAAATGTTCAGGAGCTGCAGGTGCTGCAGGTGCTAAATGTTCAGGCGCTGCAGGTGCTAAATGTTCAGGTGCTGCAGGTGCTGCAGGTGCTAAATGTTCAGGTGCTGCAGGTGCTAAATGTTCAGGCGCTGCAGGTGCTGCAGGTGCTAAATGTTCAGGTGCTGCAGGTGCTGCAGGTGCTAAATGTTCAGGTCCTGCAGGTGCTAAATGTTCAGGTCCTGCAGGTGCTAAATGTTCAGGTCCTGCAGGTGCTAAATGTTCAGGCCCTGCAGGTGCTAAATGTTCAGGAGCTGCAGGTGCTGCAGGTGCTAAATGTTCAGGTCCTGCAGGTGCTAAATGTTCAGGCCCTGCAGGTGCTAAATGTTCAGGAGCTGCAGGTGCTGCAGGTGCTAAATGTTCAGGCCCTGCAGGCCCTGCAGGTGCTAAATGTTCAGGTCCTGCAGGTGCTAAATGTTCAGGTGCTGCAGGTGCTAAATGTTCAGGTGCTGCAGGTGCTAAATGTTCAGGTGCTGCAGGTGCTAAATGTTCAGGTCCTGCAGGTGCTAAATGTTCAGGCCCTGCAGGTGCTAAATGTTCAGGTGCTGCAGGTGCTAAATGTTCGGGAGCTGCAGGTGCTGCAGGTGCTAAATGTTCAGGCCCTGCAGGCCCTGCAGGTGCTAAATGTTCAGGCCCTGCAGGTGCTAAATGTTCAGGAGCTGCAGGTGCTGCAGGTGCTAAATGTTCAGGTCCTGCAGGTGCTAAATGTTCAGGCCCTGCAGGTGCTAAATGTTCAGGAGCTGCAGGTGCTGCAGGTGCTAAATGTTCAGGCCCTGCAGGCCCTGCAGGTGCTAAATGTTCAGGTCCTGCAGGTGCTAAATGTTCAGGTGCTGCAGGTGCTAAATGTTCAGGTGCTGCAGGTGCTAAATGTTCAGGTGCTGCAGGTGCTAAATGTTCAGGTCCTGCAGGTGCTAAATGTTCAGGCCCTGCAGGTGCTAAATGTTCAGGTCCTGCAGGTGCTAAATGTTCAGGTGCTGCAGGTGCTAAATGTTCAGGAGCTGCAGGTGCTAAATGTTCAGGTCCTGCAGGTGCTAAATGTTCAGGTGCTGCAGGTGCTAAATGTTCAGGTGCTGCAGGTGCTAAATGTTCAGGTGCTGCAGGTGCTAAATGTTCAGGTCCTGCAGGTGCTAAATGTTCAGGCCCTGCAGGTGCTAAATGTTCAGGTCCTGCAGGTGCTAAATGTTCAGGCCCTGCAGGTGCTAAATGTTCAGGCCCTGCAGGTGCTAAATGTTAAGGTGCTGCAGGTGCGAAATGTTCAGGCCCTGCAGGTGCTAAATGTTCAGGAGCTGCAGGTGCTGCAGGTGCTAAATGTTCAGGCCCTGCAGGCCCTGCAGGTGCTAAATGTTCAGGAGCTGCAGGTGCTAAATGTTCAGGTGCTGCAGGTGCTAAATGTTCAGGTGCTGCAGGTGCTAAATGTTCAGGTCCTGCAGGTGCTAAATGTTCAGGCCCTGCAGGTGCTAAATGTTCAGGCCCTGCAGGTGCTAAATGTTAAGGTTCTGCAGGTGCTAAATGTTCAGGAGCTGCAGGTGCTAAATGTTCAGGCCCTGCAGGTGCTAAATGTTAAGGTGCTGCAGGTGCGAAATGTTCAGGCCCTGCAGGTGCTAAATGTTCAGGAGCTGCAGGTGCTGCAGGTGCTAAATGTTCAGGCCCTGCAGGCCCTGCAGGTGCTAAATGTTCAGGAGCTGCAGGTGCTAAATGTTCAGGTGCTGCAGGTGCTAAATGTTCAGGTGCTGCAGGTGCTAAATGTTCAGGTCCTGCAGGTGCTAAATGTTCAGGCCCTGCAGGTGCTAAATGTTCAGGCCCTGCAGGTGCTAAATGTTAAGGTTCTGCAGGTGCTAAATGTTCAGGTGCTGCAGGTGCTAAATGTTCAGGTTCTGCAGGTGCTGCAGGTGCTAAATGTTCTGGTGCTGCAGGTGCTAAATGTTCAGGTTCTGCAGGTGCTGCAGGTGCTAAATGTTCAGGAGCTGCAGGTGCTAAATGTTCAGGTGCTGCAGGTGCTGCAGGTGCTAAATGTTCAGGAGCTGCAGGTGCTAAATGTTCAGGAGCTGCAGGTGCTAAATGTTCAGGGGCTGCAGGTGCTAAATGTTCAGGAGCTGCAGGTGCTAAATGTTCAGGGGCTGCAGGTGCTAAATGTTCAGGAGCTGCAGGTGCTAAATGTTCAGGAGCTGCAGGTGCTAAATGTTCAGGTGCTGCAGGTGCTAAATGTTCAGGCCCTGCAGGCCCTGCAGGTGCTAAATGTTCAGGCCCTGCAGGTGCTAAATGTTCAGGCCCTGCAGGTTCTGCAGGTGCTAAATGTTCAGGTGCTGCAGGTGCTAAATGTTCAGGTCCTGCAGGTGCTAAATGTTCAGGAGCTGCAGGTGCTAAATGTTCAGGTGCTGCAGGTTTCTGGAGGTTCTGCAGCTGTAACTCAGCAGAACAAACGCTCCTTATGAGTTGATGCAGTTTGGTGCGAGGGGTTCAAAGTCAAAAAGGTATGTAAAGTTAGATTTGCTGTTTCAAATAAAGACTCCACAGGGTCCTCTGTACTAAAGAGAAAAAAATAGATTCAAACAAGATTTAAATTTAAATGCTGGATTAAAATTGCAGCTGCAAAAGTTCTGATGCGTTTAAACTTGTTCATCACTGGAAAAACAATATGTTTAAGATAAAAATGTAATTTAGAAGATGATATTTTTCCACATGAGGCACTTTAATGTTAGTTTATTACAGTTTTACTAGAATTCTTTTTAGCTTCACAATGTTTAGAATATTTTTCAGCTTTCTTCAGGAAATAAAACTGCCTGTAAAGTGCCTGATGAAGAAAACAGATTCGACACAGTGAGTTGAAAGCAGTTTCTCTCTGGTTCTGATCCATCACTGTCTAGTTCAGGATGGGGGGGAAAGGAGGTTGATGGGGTCCATCAACCGGTCAGATTAGTGGGAGGCGACTGCTCCTAATGCTGCAGCCTCACATAACAAGGCAAAGCAAGAGGAGAGGAGCCTTAAAAAGGCGATTTAGAGGAATAACGTCAGAAAGAACAGGAAGACACACAGGTTGTCGCTTCACAAACACAGAGAGGCACTGCTTTCAACTCTTGGTGAGTGCATCAGCCTGTTTGGAGGTTTCATACCTGTCTGTGGGTGGAGCGTCTGCAGAAGATCTGACTGCTGATTGGTTAGAGAGGACAGTCGATGGCGACAGTGACAGGAGGAGAGGAAGGAGCCAGAGATGCTGCAGGGCGGAGCTTAGAGCAGGAACAGGAAACGCAAGGGACCCGATCCAACCCCCCCCCTCACCCCGGCACACATACAAAAACACACATCTGGTGCTGCAAAGACAGTGTTCAGAGGGCAGGAACGCTGGCGTGTTTTAGGTAAGAAGGAGCCACGATGTGTCAGACACAATGCAAGCGCATCTTTAACAGAGAGAAGGAAGTTACGAAGCAAAAAATAATGCGTGTGGTGCTGGAAGAGTCTGTGGACAACACGTAGGAAGAGTTAGAGGCCCGAAGACGGGGCCCTGAAGGGCTCCTCGACGTCTCTCCTGTCAGATAATAACAACCCGACTCTCATCTGCTGAGACTAGCAGCCTCTGAGGGTCTTTTAAAGATGTCCAAAGTGTTTTTACATTCCTGAAAAAGGTACCCTGAACGCCACATGAATTAGTTTTATATGAATATATACAGCTTTATCAGCTATAATAACTTTAATAAAGCAGCCATCAGTCTTAAAGCCTGCTTCATTAGCCTGTTAGCTTCATCATTTGTCCGACATCTTGAGTCAGTTTCTTTGAAATCTAACGCAAAGCTCAGTCCCAGACTGAAAGAAAAACAGCTTTTAATTCAAATAAATATTACAAATGTGGCTTTTCTTTTTTTTTTTGGTGTTCTTACATTTATAAAACAGTTTAAACACAATATTTTTGGTGTAAAGGTGGCATTTAACAGCCGGTTCAGTAGAAAGGAGGCTGTTAAAAACACACACCTGGATATTATTACAGAGAAAAATCATAGTTCTTATCCAGTTCTCCTCAGAGAATCACACTTTTATAGGTTTAAGTGGTATGAAGAAGGCCATAAAACGCTATAAATGGATTTCACGGATTCTCGCTCTTCATATAATCACTGAGGAACACAGATGGTGGCTTCATGTTGCATGAATCAGCATCAAAAACAGACCTAAAAACCTTAAAGACACAGTCAGGATTGTAGATTTTGGGACAATGTGAAAAAATCCAACTTTGGATTCTCTTCACTGGTGTTCAGAGCAGATTTTGGATTAAAATCACTGCAGATCAGTGGCTTTAATGACTGCTTTCCCAGTGTTTTTTTTGCTGAATCAGCGGAATCAGAAGACGTGGCAGCGAGCCGAAACATTTGCTGCTTACGGTTTGATAATAAAAATAAAAATGCATGCTTCATAATAGGGAAAATACAGGAAAATACACTTCAGATTCCTCAGAATCGTGGCTTTCTTCTATCGGTGTTCATTCCTGGAAATGTTCCGCGATGCAGAAGGAGGGCAAAGATTCACACAAATGCAGCTGCTCTCAAAATGTCACCACGACCCTCCACTGCCAGCATCAGACAGGAAAAGACACCAATTACAGGGATAAACGCCGCCGGTGAATAGAAGCTGTTTTACGGATATTTCCCCTCCTCATCTGATGCTGTTCTGGTGCTCCCGGCTCAGAGGGATGCTTGATGACATCTGCATAAATAGAGCAGCTACTGAGAACAATTTCCCAGCCTGGAACCCCACCGAGGACACGCTTCGGGCTTAAAAATAGCAGCGTGCGTTCAAATCAGCTTGTTTGTTTTGGGTTCCACGGTGGGCTGTGGCCACCATCAGACCTTTATCTCAGCTGCTGTCACACCTGGGCTTTTTAAACGCTCCCACATGCAAATATATGGCTTCAATATCATGTTCATGGACAGAAAACCTCTACTTATATCATCCAAATGGTTCATTAGTGAATATTAGTGATATTCAACCACAGTCTGACTGAAATATCTTGACTCTAATAGTCCCAGCAGGAAGCTAAAGTCTGCTCAGGACTTTCCGATCTCACGTTCGGGTCCAGAATGCAGCTTTTTTTGCAGGGTCAGCGCTCAGATTTGCATAGAAAACAACTCAAACAGAGAGATGTTGCTTGTGTTTTTGCATAAGCACCAGAAAGAGAGCAACGAGGCACTGTTTCGCTGTTCCAGATTTAGAGTTTGTGCTGATTTATTTACATGTTGAGCTGTGATGATAAGCCAGAGTAGAGCAGTTATATTCAACAACAAAAGAAATAACCACTTAAACATCCTCTCACTCCTAAAATATGCATAAATACTATAATATACAACCATAAAAAGGGTCGTGGATGCATTTGAGCACCGTTTGGTGCAGCTTTGGTGAAGGAAGGATCCTTACCGTGGTCTCGTCCTCATGCAGCACCTGGTCATATCCGCTCAGCGCCACGCAGAAAATGATGGCCGTCACATCCTCAAAACAGTGGATCCACTTCTTCCTCTCTGACCTCTGGCCTCCCACATCGAAAAGCCTGATGGACACAACACTTTTACAGCTTTTTCCATTGTGTCGAGTCAAATGTGAGCCTCAAAAACAGCCGTCTGTTGGTGGGCTGCGTGAAAAAGCGAGAGTAAACGCCTAAAACATCAGCCTATAGGTCAGCTCAGGGGCTTAAAGGTGCTCCATGGATCTCTCCTGTCAGATAATAAAAACCTGACTCTCATCTGCTGATACTAGCAGCCTCTGAGGGTCTTTTAAAGATGTCCAAAGTGTTTTTACATTCCTGAAAAAGGTACCCTGAACGCCACATGAATTAGTTTTATATGAATATATACATATATACAGCTTTATCAGCTATAATAACTTTAATAAAGCAGCCATCAGTCTTAAAGCCTGCTTCATTAGCCTGTTAGCTTCATCATTTGTCCGACATCTTGAGTCAGTTTCTTTGAAATCTAACGCAAAGCTCAGTCCCAGACTGAAAGAAAAACAGCTTTGAATTCAAAATAAATATTACAAATGTGGCTTTTCTTTTATTTTTGGTGTTCTTACATTTATAAAACGGTTTAAACACAATACTAAAGGTGTAAAGGTGGCATTTAACAGCTGGTTCTGTAGAAAGGAGGCTGTTAAAAAGCAGGTTTATTCTCCCAGAGACACACACCTGGATATTATTACAGAGAAAAATCATAGTTCTTATCCAGTTCTCCTCAGAGAATCACACTTTTATAGGTTTTCCAGGTCCAGTAGTTTGCATGTGCAGCTTTTTCCATTGTGTCGAGTCAAATGTGAGCCTCAAAAACAGCCGTCTGTTGGTGAGCTGCGTGAAAAAGCGAGAGTAAACGCCTAAAACATCAGCCCATAGGTCAGTTCAGGGGCTTAAAGGTGCTCCAGGGATCTCTCCTGTCAGATAATAAAAACCCGACTCTCATCTGCTGAGACTAGCAGCCTCTGAGGGTCTTTTAAAGATGTCCAAAGTGTTTTTACATTCCTGAAAAAGGTACCCTGAACGCCACATGAATTAGTTTTATATGAATATATACATATATACAGCTTTATCAGCTATAATAGCTTTAATAAAGCAGCCATCAGTCTTAAAGCCTGCTTCATTAGCCTGTTAGCTTCATCATTTGTCCGACATCTTGAGTCAGTTTCTTTGAAATCTAACGCAAAGCTCAGTCCCAGACTGAAAGAAAAACAGCTTTGAATTCAAATAAATACTACAAATGTGGCTTTTCTTTTTATTTTTGGTGTTCTTACATTTATAAAACGGTTTAAACACAATACTAAAGGTGTAAAGGTGGCATTTAACAGCCGGTTCAGTAGAAAGGAGGCTGTTAAAAACACACACCTGGATATTATTACAGAGAAAAATCAGAGTTCTTATCCAGTTCTCCTCATAAATGTGAAACAATATGATTTGTCACCTGGTTTCTCTGGTTCTGTGTGCATCTGGGCTCAAACAGGGAGCCTCTATAGGTCTCCCTTTATGGAGACCAGAAAGAGGCGGGGATTGCTGTGATTGGTGGAAATATTTTCAGTTAATTAAGGTGGATTATTTATGTTGTACATTTTGTAGATTAGTTCTGAATGAACTATATTTATTTTGCAGGAGTTAATTTGTATTTTTTGGCACAAACAAATTAATATCTGTATGATTTAATTGTTAATTAACTGTCCTCTTAGCCCCAGATCTGCTCTGATTGGCTCATTTGAACTGGAGAGGCGGCCTATCAGAGTATATATCTGTCTGGTTGGAAGGGGGCATGTTTTTATGTGCTAAAGGGAAGAGCAACAACCCATTTTCCCTTTGTTAAAACATTGGATGAGTTAATAAAAGTCAACTTCTGACCAGCATGGTGCTTTTGGGCTCCTGCATCTCTCACTTTACTACAAAAAGCCACAGGACCACGGAGCAGTAAACGCCTAAAACATCAGCCCAGACCCAGCCAGAGAGGCTCGTTTTTGCCATAAATTTAAACCATAAACAGTCAAATAATTCAGCTCTTTTAAAGCTAAAGGTGGAGGTTGTAATTAGACACGGCTGCTGACCTGAGCCCAAGGCATCCTGGGTGGATTTCTGTGTGTTAACTGCTCAGCTTTGGGCAGATCTTTGCAGTTTTCGGGCTGCATTTTACATTTACTCACCAGCATCTTTCTTTTTTGAGCTTTTTATGGCGCATATCTACCTCAAAACACCTGCATTTAAACAGCTGTGCCTTCACTGCTGCTGCACACTTGTGTTTACTGCGATATTCGGGCTTTTTCTGCTTCATACCAGCACCTGTCGGTGGCTGTGTTTTATGTGCACGTTGCACACAGCCACGCTCAAGGCTGCTTCAGGGCAGGTGAGGTGATGTTCACCATAAAGCGGTATACTGAGGTGATAAATCATGAGATTTACGTTCAGGCTCCGGATCTGTGGCCCATTTGTAAATATCCTGAGAAACCACCAGAAGCTGAGGGGTTACACCCAGAACCTCAAGCTGTGCACGTCTGCGTGCACGTGCAGAACTATAAGAGCCTCCATTTCTTCACCTGGCCTCATCAGTCCCATGGCTCCATGTTCTAATTGAATCTGACCTCATTAAGCAGAGAGAACCACAGAAATAAGACACTTTTAATCCAATTAATTACATGCTGGAGCTTCTGCGGGGAGTTTGGAAAGAGAAGAGTGAGCTCCACAGACCTGAAGTGCAGGTTTTTGAAGGTGAAGTGCGTCTCGACGATGCCTGTGGTCTTCACTCGGGTCCTCAGGATGTCCTGCTCTGTCGGCTGGTAGTCGGTGGCACCGATCCGGTCTAAGCTGTCCAGGTAGCTGCAGACAGACAGTAAGAGATGTTACCCTCACAGCATCTGTCCTTTATCCAGATGTGTTGTCACAGCAAGATATAACATCCATCTGACACCTGACACGGGGGGAAATGACATCATCTTCATCAAATAAACAGATTTAGAAACATTTCATCCATATTAATCCTTATTCTTGTGTGTTTTAAATTAAAAATGCAAACAATTATTCACTCGTTGTCTTTAATAATTGTAAGATTGCTTTTTTATTTCACTTTTAGTTAACTTTTCTGGTTGGTGTCAATGATTGAGCTCCTTTATCCTTTATTGATTCACTGAAACATGTTCAAACATGGATATAAAACATGCTTTTGATTAAAAAAATCTTGTTTCAGTTCTTCCTGCTCTGTGCAAATATATGAGCCAGCTCTCATTTCTTTCTATATTTTCAGGAAAACTGAGTAATAGTTTCAATGATTCACTGAAACATGTTTAAACCTGAACATAAACCCAGAATCTGAGGCAGAAACAGAGTTTTTCTCAGTTCTCAGCAGCTTTAAAGTGAACATCTGGTCTGAGCTCCTTTATTCTCCAACACAGCCTGAACCCTCTGAGACAAGCTTTCTGTCATTTCTTTAAGGAGTCTTCAGGAATAGTTCTCCAGGCTTCTTGAAGGACATCCCAAAGCTCTTCTTTGGATGTGGGCTGCCTTTTGTTCCGTTCTCTGTCAGATGATCCCACACTGCTTCAATAATGTTGAGGTCCGGGCTCTGGGGAGGATTCATCCCTCCATAAGACCTGTTGCCACTGATTTTCAGTCCACTTCTTGTGTCATTTGGCACAGCTCAGCCTTTTCTCCCTGTTTCCCTTCCTTAAGAACGGCTTCTTGACAGCCACCCTTCCATGGAGACCATTTCTGATGAGGCTTGGGCCAACAGTAGATGGATCAGCTGAAGGTCCAGATGCATCTCTCAGGTCCTGTCAGGTCACAGCTGGATTTTTTCCTCTTTCTTAAGGACATCACTTTCAGATCCTGTTCATCTGCTGGAGATAGTTTTTTAGGCCTGACACTTCTTCTTTTGTCCTCCACTTGTCCAGTTTCCTCAAACGTTTTAAGGACCCACTGCACACCATGCTGAGATATGCCAAGTTTTCAGCTAATAGCTCTTTGGGAATCACCTTGTTGCTGCAGAAATCCTATTTTCTGTCTGTCAAACTGTGTTTTCTTTGCTGTTTTTCATAGATGCAGCTAAAGAAATGGGAACAAATGATGTGTCTTTGTGACAAAGTGCCTAAAGATCCAGTTTAAAATGGCTTCTTTGCTAAGTTGTCTGTTCTGTGTCGACACAACACTGGTTCATCCCTCGAGTTAGGAGCCTTTTTTCTGCCTGAATGGGTCAAAGGTCAGAGTTAAGTGGCTGAACAAAGAAAAAACTTCAGGATAAAGTCTGGCTGCTTGTAAGGAAACAGAAATAAATGAGAGCTGGATCAGGATTGATTAAATAAAATATATCTCTCTGAAGAGGTGAAACTGATGCATTTATGGTCCTTTAACCCACTTTACATTACAGCATAAACCTAATGATGCATGTTATAGCTCAGTCGGTTCAAACCGTCACTATTACACAACAATATGACACCCACCCATTAGATTACTGTCACTATAATGATAGTAGATGTCATTCTCTGCTGCCTGCTCACTCTATGGGAGCTTCAGCATCCCATAGACACATATTACACCAAGAAATGTCTTTTTTTGTTAAATGGAAAAGGGAGAATGACCCTGCTGGATACAGAGTGCGTATTTCCAAGGATGCAAATGGTCTCCCATCAAAGTATCATCTTCATTTTCCTCACTGCTACCCACTAAATGAATAAAAGCCATCAGCTGCACCTGCTGCTGGAGGAAAGTGGGAGAATGAGATGATTCTCCTCAGTTATGAAAGGGAATATCCCTGGAAGTGGACCTTTATTTCTTAATGTGGAGGTATTAATCAAATAATCCCGAGGAGCTCAGTGCAGGAACTCATTCTCTCAGCAGCTGCAGGAGGACGCCCTGCTGTGCAGCGGTTAATACGATCATCTCAAAGCCGAAAGGCTTTGGTTGGAGTCCTGTTTTTGGACAAATGTTTGTGTGGTGGCTGTTATTTCTGAGCTGACTTGCTCCCGTTTCCTCCAGCAGTTCAAAAACATGAAGCTATCCAGGGTGAAGCCCTCCTCCAGCGTCCAGCAGCTTCTAAAACCGTTAACTTCTCACATCTAACGTGGCTTTATTCAGGCTGAAAGACAACTGAACAGGATCTGCTCACCGTTTCCTTCTAATGCAAAGGATGAATGTTTGAGTGACTTCAAAAAGAAAAAGATAAAGGCTGGAGAGGCTGAATACACATACAGCCTCAGGGATAAGAAGTATTGATTACAGGGAGAGGAATATAGGTTAGATTGTGGTTTGGAAAGGGAGGAGACAGCGGATATGGGCCACAAAAAGACAGAAATCTGCAACCCTGATGGCTTTTATGGAATGAAAATGAATACAAACATGCACCACATCCTAAACAGGTGGAGCTGGGGAGCTTAAAGGGAGCAGCAGTGGACTGGACCTATGATCTGATGTTAAAACAAGGCAATAAATAGATTACAAGGCTATGAAACGAGCCAGAGTGAAGGGAGGACCCAGATGCTGACGTCCAAAAACAAAGATTTGTCCCAAAGACAAGGGTTCGAAGCGAGAAAAAAAGGCTGAGCTGGATATTAAAAATACTTAACTGTAGAAAGAGCAAAACAAGACTGAACTGTGGCTATGAGGCCAAACCTGACCTGGCAAAATGTGGCATGAAACATGGAGGGAAAGTGATGGAAACTAAATACTGTGGGAGGTGACGAGGTGTGGAACAGAAACCAGGCGACTGAAGCTAAGTGACGGGGAAAAACAGGACAGGAAACACAACAAAGAACCTGAAAACATGATTAATCAAAACATAGAGCTATTAAACATTATTCCAACACAAATCAAAGTTTCCCCACAATGTTAAAGCTGGGTGTGGGCTGCGCTGTTGGTGGTCAGAATTCAGTAGAAGAAGTAGTCGTCCTAACAAGAAACAAACCCTGAGGAGGAAGAAACGTCCACAGGAATGACTTTAATCTCTGGGAATATGTTAGAAAAATTCTATGGTTATACTATGAGAAAAGCTGCAAGAATAAGAGTTTCTCCTGTCTTTTGGTTCTCATAATATTATGTAGCAAGTAAAAGTGTTTTTGACTGTCTGAACTCGTCTTTCCATAACATTAAATGGTGAGAAATGCCTTTTCCCATAACATTGAACGTCCCTGAATGCCCCTTTCCCATAACATTGTGTGGCCAGAAAGCATAAACTATATAAATAGCATTAGCACCATTTAGTTAGCAGCCAACTCTGAGCTTTCTTGCAAGAAATAAATGTTTTGCTTTAATCGTATCCAGCGACTTTGAGCCTAATTTTGAGAGAATTTTTCTAGCAGAATATCTGGCATATTAAAACTGGGAAGACGCTGGTCAGTTGTTGGTAGTTTGAAGGACGGTCCGGTGTTTCCTAAAGGAGATCCTTAAGGAAGCATAGCAGCTCCTTACCTTAGTACACATCCTAAACAGGTGGATCTGGGGAGCTTAAAGGGAGCAGCAGTGGACTGGACCTATGATCTGATGTTAAAACAAGGCAATAAATAGATTACAAGCCTATGAAACGAGCCAGAGTGAAGGGAGGACCCAGATGCTGACGTCCAAAAACAAAGATTTGTCCCAAAGACAAGGGTTCGAAGCGAGAAAAAAAGGCTGAGCTGGATATTAAAAATACTTAACTGTAGAAAGAGCAAAACAAGACTGAACTGTGGCTATGAGGCCAAACCTGACCTGGCAAAATGTGGCATGAAACATGGAGGGAAACCTGGAAACTAAATACTGTGGGAGGTGACGAGGTGTGGAACAGAAACCAGGCGACTGAAGCTAAGTGACGGGGAAAAACAGGACAGGAAACATAACAAAGAACCTGAAAACATGATTAATCAAAACATAGAGCTATTAAACATTATTCCAACACAAATCAAAGTTTCCCCACACTGTTAAAGCTGGGTGTGGGCTGCACTGTTGGTGGTCAGAATTCAGTAGAAGAAGTAGTCGTCCTAACAAGAAAGAAACCCTGAGGAGGAAGAAACGTCCACAGGAATGACTTTAATCTCTGGGAATATGTTAGAAAAATTCTATGGTTATACTATGAGAAAAGCTGCAAGAATAAGAGTTTCTCCTGTCTTTTGGTTCTCATAATATTATGTAGCAAGTAAAAGTGTTTTTGACTGTCTGAACTCGTCTTCCCATAACATTAAATGGTGAGAAATGCCTTTTCCCATAACATTGAATGTCCCTGAACGCCTCTTTCCCATAACATTGTGTGGCCAGAAAGCATAAACAATATAAATAGCATTAGCACCATTTAGTTAGCAGCCAACTCTGAGCTTTCTTGCAAGAAATAAATGTTTTGCTTTAATCGTATCCAGCGACTCTGAGACTAATTTTGAGAGAATTTTTCTAGCAGAATATCTGGCATATTAAAACTGGGAAGACGCTGGTCAGTTGTTGGTAGTTTGAAGGCCGGTCCGGTGTTTCCTAAAGGAGATCCTTAAGGAAACATAGCAGCTCCTTTCCTTGGTACACATCCTAAACAGGTGGAGCTGGGGAGCTTAAAGGGAGCAGCAGTGGACTGGACCTATGATCTGATGTTAAAACAAGGCAATAAATAGATTACAAGGCTATGAAACGAGCCAGAGTGAAGGGAGGACCCAGATGCTGACGTCCAAAAACAAAGATTTGTCCCAAAGACAAGGGTTCGAAGCGAGAAAAAAAGGCTGAGCTGGATATTAAAAATACTTAACTGTAGAAAGAGCAAAACAAGACTGAACTGTGGCTATGAGGCCAAACCTGACCTGGCAAAATGTGGCATGAAACATGGAGGGAAAGTGATGGAAACTAAATACTGTGGGAGGTGACGAGGTGTGGAACAGAAACCAGGCGACTGAAGCTAAGTGACGGGGAAAAACAGGACAGGAAACACAACAAAGAACCTGAAAACATGATTAATCAAAACATAGAGCTATTAAACATTATTCCAACACAAATCAAAGTTTCCCCACAATGTTAAAGCTGGGTGTGGGCTGCGCTGTTGGTGGTCAGAATTCAGTAGAAGAAGTAGTCGTCCTAACAAGAAACAAACCCTGAGGAGGAAGAAACGTCCACAGGAATGACTTTAATCTCTGGGAATATGTTAGAAAAATTCTATGGTTATACTATGAGAAAAGCTGCAAGAATAAGAGTTTCTCCTGTCTTTTGGTTCTCATAATATTATGTAGCAAGTAAAAGTGTTTTTGACTGTCTGAACTCGTCTTTCCATAACATTAAATGGTGAGAAATGCCTTTTCCCATAACATTGAACGTCCCTGAATGCCCCTTTCCCATAACATTGTGTGGCCAGAAAGCATAAACTATATAAATAGCATTAGCACCATTTAGTTAGCAGCCAACTCTGAGCTTTCTTGCAAGAAATAAATGTTTTGCTTTAATCGTATCCAGCGACTTTGAGCCTAATTTTGAGAGAATTTTTCTAGCAGAATATCTGGCATATTAAAACTGGGAAGACGCTGGTCAGTTGTTGGTAGTTTGAAGGACGGTCCGGTGTTTCCTAAAGGAGATCCTTAAGGAAGCATAGCAGCTCCTTACCTTAGTACACATCCTAAACAGGTGGATCTGGGGAGCTTAAAGGGAGCAGCAGTGGACTGGACCTATGATCTGATGTTAAAACAAGGCAATAAATAGATTACAAGCCTATGAAACGAGCCAGAGTGAAGGGAGGACCCAGATGCTGACGTCCAAAAACAAAGATTTGTCCCAAAGACAAGGGTTCGAAGCGAGAAAAAAAGGCTGAGCTGGATATTAAAAATACTTAACTGTAGAAAGAGCAAAACAAGACTGAACTGTGGCTATGAGGCCAAACCTGACCTGGCAAAATGTGGCATGAAACATGGAGGGAAACCTGGAAACTAAATACTGTGGGAGGTGACGAGGTGTGGAACAGAAACCAGGCGACTGAAGCTAAGTGACGGGGAAAAACAGGACAGGAAACATAACAAAGAACCTGAAAACATGATTAATCAAAACATAGAGCTATTAAACATTATTCCAACACAAATCAAAGTTTCCCCACACTGTTAAAGCTGGGTGTGGGCTGCACTGTTGGTGGTCAGAATTCAGTAGAAGAAGTAGTCGTCCTAACAAGAAAGAAACCCTGAGGAGGAAGAAACGTCCACAGGAATGACTTTAATCTCTGGGAATATGTTAGAAAAATTCTATGGTTATACTATGAGAAAAGCTGCAAGAATAAGAGTTTCTCCTGTCTTTTGGTTCTCATAATATTATGTAGCAAGTAAAAGTGTTTTTGACTGTCTGAACTCGTCTTCCCATAACATTAAATGGTGAGAAATGCCTTTTCCCATAACATTGAATGTCCCTGAACGCCTCTTTCCCATAACATTGTGTGGCCAGAAAGCATAAACAATATAAATAGCATTAGCACCATTTAGTTAGCAGCCAACTCTGAGCTTTCTTGCAAGAAATAAATGTTTTGCTTTAATCGTATCCAGCGACTCTGAGACTAATTTTGAGAGAATTTTTCTAGCAGAATATCTGGCATATTAAAACTGGGAAGACGCTGGTCAGTTGTTGGTAGTTTGAAGGCCGGTCCGGTGTTTCCTAAAGGAGATCCTTAAGGAAACATAGCAGCTCCTTTCCTTGGTACACATCCTAAACAGGTGGAGCTGGGGAGCTTAAAGGGAGCAGCAGTGGACTGGACCTATGATCTGATGTTAAAACAAGGCAATAAATAGATTACAAGGCTATGAAACGAGCCAGAGTGAAGGGAGGACCCAGATGCTGACGTCCAAAAACAAAGATTTGTCCCAAAGACAAGGGTTCGAAGCGAGAAAAAAAGGCTGAGCTGGATATTAAAAATACTTAACTGTAGAAAGAGAAAAACAAGACTGAACTGTGGCTATGAGGCCAAACCTGACCTGGCAAAATGTGGCATGAAACATGGAGGGAAACCTGGAAACTAAATACTGTGGGAGGTGACGAGGTGTGGAACAGAAACCAGGCGACTGAAGCTAAGTGACGGGGAAAAACAGGACAGGAAACACAACAAAGAACCTGAAAACATGATTAATCAAAACATAGAGCTATTAAACATTATTCCAACACAAATCAAAGTTTCCCCACAATGTTAAAGCTGGGTGTGGGCTGCACTGTTGGTGGTCAGAATTCAGTAGAAGAAGTAGTCGTCCTAACAAGAAACAAACCCTGAGGAGGAAGAAACGTCCACAGGAATGACTTTAATCTCTGGGAATATGTTAGAAAAATTCTATGGTTATACTATGAGAAAAGCTGCAATAATAAGAGTTTCTCCTGTCTTTTGGTTCTCATAATATTATGTAGCAAGTAAAAGTGTTTTGACTGTCTGAACTTGTCTTTCCCATAATATTAAATGGTGAGAACTGCTTTTTCCCATAACATTGAATGTCCCTGAACGCCTCTTTCCCATAACATTGTGTGGCCAGAAAGCATAAACAATATAAATAGCATTAGCACCATTTAGTTAGCAGCCAACTCTGAGCTTTCTTGCAAGAAATAAATGTTTTGCTTTAATCGTATCCAGCGACTCTGAGCCTAATTTTGAGAGAATTTTTCTAACAGAATATCTGGCATATTAAAACTGGGAAGACGCTGGTCAGTTGTCGGTAGTTTGAAGGCCGGTCCGGTGTTTCCTAAAGGAGATCCTTAAGGAAGCATAGCAGCTCCTTTCCTTAGTATTTTGGAGGATTCAGGCAGCTCTGATCATGGCTGCTGCTCACATGCTTCCAGCTCATTTCTCCCAGGAAGATTCAACAAGTAAAACCGAATTTGGACCCAAAATCTTCTTCTTTCACAACAATTATCCACATTTTTAAGAACCATCCAACCAAAAAGTAAATGAATAAAACAATGAAAAAGACGCAGAACCCTGACAAACCTGTATTTACATTATATTGATTTAATTCTTATCTTCTTTAATTCATTTAAAACACATTTCCTTTATTTTTTCTTCCATCAGCTCAAAGAGGGTCGGCGGCGCCGTTGTAACTCATAGCTGTTGCTTAGTAACCAGCTTTTGGGTGGTTGGATGTGGTCCCCGCTGTGCTTTCCTGACACATATTTACAGCTGGCTCTGAGGAAGCTGCAGCGACGGGATGCAACATCATAAAACCTGGGCACAATATAAAAGAGCTGAGGAAGAATCCCTGTTATTACTGAGCAAGAAGAAGAAGAAGCAGCTCAGATCTAAAGCTAAAATAGGAAATCTGTAGCTTTATCAGGTGGAATCATTAGTGTTGAAGGACAGAAAATGAAGCTTCAGCTCAGACCTCCATATGTTTAATATTACAGTCTCTCAGAGTAATAAAGCATCCATTTAACTGGCTCATCTGACAGTTTTGCATCATTCTGTGTGCGTACGTGCACGTGATGCGGCTGTGTTACAAAGCCAGGGGTGTAAGTCCTACACAGTGTGTGCATTATGGCAAATAGGTCAGTCCACTCAGGGCTTCTGCACAGCTTCAGGCGGGACTCGCTCCTTGCTTTCTGACAGCTTTCTATGGAATAAAAACACATCACGTGCACGTGTGGCTGCACACATGCACGGAAACCCTCCACTACTACGGCTTCCATGTGTGCAGAGAGCTTTGGATCGTGAACTGACACCTTTCTGCACCTTTACACTCTTATCAAATGTCTGGTTAAGGCTTCCTGGAACAGGGACGCTGTGGTCTGATGCTGCGATATCGGTCCTGTCCTCTCATTGGCTGCTTTGTTCCACAATAGGAAGTATGCATCAATCTTTAATGTGACATTTAACACATGAAGTGGAAGCTGAGTTGAGTCATTTTAGACAAAACAACCTTTGGTTTTTCCCACCTTTTAAGTTTTTCACCATCACATTTCATTCATTCCACCACTCCGCTGGTGGAGCTGTTAGCTTCTTAGCTCCTGATGTTCTCTGCTTACATCTCAGCTCTCAGGTCACACGTCCTATTTCTCAAACACGTTAATGACTGTAAACGTTGCAGGAAACTGACGGACTGAGTGCCCCAGCAGCAAGTTTTCCGTTATAATTTATTCCAGCTGCTCAGAGTAATCTCATCATGCTCTTCTGCCCCTTCTGATGGACGCCCATCACTGAGTTGGTAGTTCCCTGTAGTTTTTTATAGCTTCATAGGACATTTTCTGGGTGGCGTACCTTTGCTAGCTTCCTTTGCTAGCTTCCTTTGCTAGCTTCTTTTGCTATCTTCCTTTGCTAGCTTCTTTTGCTAGCTTCTTTTGCTATCTTCCTTTGCTATCTTCCTTTGCTAGCTTCCTCTACTAGCTTGTTGTTGAGCCTGTGAACAGGGCTCTGCTGTCGCTGACTGTGCTGAACAGCAGAGAACACCTGAGGTTGACTCAGTGGTGCCTCATTTGAATAACAAGCTCATCACTGAGTTAGTGTCTTTTCCTTCCTTCCCTGTAGTTTTTTACAGCTTCACAGGATAACTCGGACATTTCTGGGTGGCGTACCTTTGCTAGCTTCCTTTGCTAGCTTGCTTTGCTAGCTTCCTTTGCTAGCTTTCGTTGCTAGCTTGCTTTGCTAGCTTCCTTTGCTAGCTTCCTTTGCTAGCTTGCTGTTGAGCCTGTGAACAGGTCTCTGCTGTAGCTGACAGAGGACAACTGACTCAGTGGTGCCTCCGAAGCCTCATTTGAATAACAAGCTCGTAATTGAATCTGCAGACTTTTCATTATGGGGTGGAAGGTCAGGGATTGGACTCCTGGCTTCATCGGGCCACACTCGGAAGTGTCCTTGGGCAAGATATTGAACCTGGAACCCTGGTTGGAGCCTTGTTTCAGGAGGAAATCTTCCTCCCTCAGCACTAACTCATGCAACCAAAGAGTGACTTCAGCTGCAGACATTCTGATGTAAACAAGTCCAAAAAGGGCAGAAAACTAACAAACGAAATGAACTAAATCAGATAAAGTCACAAAGGAAACAGCAGGAAGGGCAATTCGGCTTCAGCTGCAGCTTAACGACACTCGGAAAGGTGCACACGATGCAAAACGACTCTCCATCATTCTACATTTTCCTCATGTTTAGTTCCACACAGGAGCTCCATGCTCTCACACTTCCTCCCCACCCACACACTCACTCAGTGTAAATCAGCTCCAGTAATGGAGATTGATCGTGTGTGGTGATGGCGGCTGTATGATAGCTTTCAGAAGATTATAAATAAGCAGCCGTGTGTGGACACTAATGACTCATGTATTGATCTGGACTTAGAAAATCAGCATTGGCTGACACACACTCTCACATATATCATAAATATTGTGTGAAGTCAGTGATTCAGAGTTTCTTTCTCTCTAAGAACTGTAACTGACAGCACATGGGATGAAATTTAGTTGTATGTTCAGAGTGAAACGAGTGAAAGAGTCAGAGAACAAGTAAAAAGTTAACAAGCCGCGACTGAGCCTGTGCAGAATTAACCTAGAAACCAGCTTTATATGGGTCCAGTTTGCAGGAATCCTCGTGTTCATCAACATCAGGCTGCAGCTTCCTTTCTTTTTTATTTCCTCTTCATCACAAATGAGAGCGACACAAGGAGAAGAACCGAGGGTTAGGTGGGAATAAATGGGAATAAGAAAACAGGAACCCACGCACGTGCACGTGCACGAGGAAGAGGAAACGCACAGGTAGCAAAACAGGACAAAACGCAGGTGAAGAAACCTTCAAAATAAAACAGGAAGCTGTGTGAGAGCTCATGACCCGAAGCATCCTGCAGCTGAGCGATGCTTCTGTGGACTGTATAAAGCATAGCTGTCAAACTCTACAAATTTGGCCCGCAGTGTAATTATATTTGGCCCGCGAGGCATTTTCAAATTAATATTAGAGCTGGCCCGCCAGTATTATACGGCGGCAGCGCTGTAACACCGCATTCACCGCTTATACTACAAATCCCATAATGCTTTGCGGTTATTTTGGCGCGTCAATTAGAACAGAGGCAGATACGCCGCCTCCTCTGTGTCAGTAGCATCTATGCTAGCGGTCTTTTTGCGCCCCCCGCCTCTCCCCCAGACCACACTTCGACCTCAAACCACAGCTGTCACTGTTACCTACCAAAAAATGGCCAAAAGAAAGGCAGAAATTAGAACTTTTCTGGACAGGTGGGAGACAGAATATCTGTTTATGTAAAAGACAGACCTGTTTGTCTTGTTTGTGGAGCTAACGTGTCAGTAACTAAGGAGTAACTAAGGAGTAACTAAGGATATAACATTAGAGACACTATGAAACGAAACACCAGGACAAATATAAGGACCTGGACACAGCTCAAAGGAGCCAGAAAGTAAAGGAGATGAAAAGAGCTTTATGTTATTTTATTTTCACATTTATTAGCCTGTGTAAGAAGCTAATTTTGACATTTACCTAAACATAAACAGAAAGGAGGCATTAAATTTTTATTTTTATTTAATTTAATATGCCATTGATATGTTTTTATTATTATTATTATTATTATTAGCAATTTCTTTAAAGCTATATAAGCCTTGTTCAGTATTCATTGTTAAATCTAAACTTGTTGGGTTCCATATTAAAAGGTTAATTTGTTCAACCTCTGGCCCACTGTGTGTTTGAGTTTGACCCCCCTGGTCTAAAGCGAACGTTTCCCTCATTTTTCATCAGAAAGCAGTTAAATATGTCAACAAATCTAAGCCACATGGACTCACTATTGCGCTGAGTCGTTGAGCTGGTACTCTCGGGCACGGCTGAAGCACTCCTGGATGCCCGAGTCCGACCACAGGCGCATCATGGCGCCCAGCAGCTCGGCAGAGAAAGGCTCTGTGTCCTCCATGCGACTGACCACGTCGCACACCATCTTAGAATCGGCCTGCAGGAGAACAGCAGGAGAGGAGCTGGTTAGCAAAGGAAACACGGCTCTAACGGCTCTGCAAACATGAAAATATCGGAGAAAACAGCGGCGTTATTGTTCATGCACATCAAGCAGTTTGAATGTGTCAGTTGCAGAAAAGTTGGGACACTGTACAGTGTAATTAAAGCCAGAGGACCCATCATGTCACTGGCTGGTTGCTAATTAACCTGATTAGCTACATGTTCCCAGAGCGGTTTCCTTTTAGCACGGCTGACTTTTCCATGAAGACATGTGTTGAAGACCAAGCTAATTCTTTAAAAATGTAACACTGTCAACTTTTTCTTGGCACTTGTGAGCAAAATATTGATTTTACAGTGTGGCTGTAGCTGAAAAGGGAGAAAAGAACAGAAGAAGAGATGGAAAAACAGTCCTCAGAGCTGCAGCTGCAGAGGTCTGAGCTCTAATTACACCTTTGTGTCATCAAACCTCGACACGGGCTTCAGAGACTCAAGTAAACGTCGAAAAGCTGCAAATACTCACACATGAAAGACAAAGACATGATATGGACGACCTATTTGGGGTTTTATGGCAGCTGGGCGTGAGCTAAGGTGAAGCTTTGTTACTGAGTTAGCTTTTCGGCTGCTGTTTTCACACAGCTGCGGCTCCTTCAGGGACCGCTCATCTGCTCCGAGCTCCAGATAAATCGCTCCTGGGAACCGATGTAAGCGAGGAAGAGTTGCCTCCTAAAAAGAGCTTCATATCCAGATGAGCTTCCTTTCTTGATCTGCACAAAGCACTGAACATATCACAGAGATTTGTTGGGTTTTGTAAATGAAGCCGTTTCCCTCGCAGGCTTCATTTCAACAGGATTTCCTTCTTTGTTAAACGTCTATAAGAAAAATCTGCTTTAATTTGATCATTCACGCTCACATTGATCCCACCGAAGCTTTAACCTCTTTAAAGTAAAAAACTGCACCCATATTAATGATATTAGATGCTACACTTTGATCCGAGATGATGGAGCTGCTGTTAACTCCAGCTAACAGAAATTTAACATTAATTAATAAAATAAGACATTTTTCTGTTGATTCTTCCACTGATTCCTCTAAAATGTCCCTAAACAGCGTATATCATGAAAAAAAAAGAATATTTCTGTGCTTAAAGGGGAACTCCGGTGTTTTTAAACCTTATTTCTGGCATGAAATCCGTTCATCTACTCACTGAGAACAGTTTGGTGAAAGTCGGCGTCCTTCGGAAGATATTTAGATAACTGGAGATCCATATAACGGAGTGAACGGGGCTTAGAGGATGCAGCCTCTAAATAAGGCATTATCTGTCTTTATTTCACCAATACTTTAAGAAGAATGAATGAATGAACGTGTGCTATAGCTCTGTTAGCTCATAGCTGCTGTTAGCTCATAGCTCTGTTAGCTCATAGCTCTGTTAGCTCATAGCTCTGTTAGCTCATAGCTGCTGTTAGCTCATAGCTCTGTTAGCTCATAGCTGCTGTTAGCTCATAGCTCTGTTAGCTCATAGCTCTGTTAGCTCATAGCTCTGTTAGCTCATAGCTGCTGTTAGCTCATAGCTGCTGTTAGCTCATAGCTCTGTTAGCTCATAGCTGCTGTTATGTGGCTACTTGCAGCTATAGGAGAGCTAACGGAGGGATTTCTACACAGGCACTCTACTGGGACCACTTCATCCACACGCCCCCCTGCAGCACAGTTTATTCACTCCGTGCTCTGTGACAGTCGGCTAACTTCACACAGAGTTTGCTGCTGATAGTTTTGTGCAACATGGCAGGGTATTCATCAGATTTTGACAACATGAATGATGACTTTGAGTAAGATGGACGTTCTTATCGGAGTGAATGAGCTGTGCTGCAGGGGGGCGTGTTTCATGTCAGAAATAAGGTCTAGGTTTAAAAATACCGCAGTTCCCCTTTAAATTGGATGTTGAACTTGAGGATAATCCCCAAGTATTTAAGAATTAAGCTTCCAAGTCAGTTATATTACAAACAAACCTGTATTTCCTTATTGTTACAACCAAACCATCACAATTACCTTTTTTTTTTACATAATTCAACTATACAGTCAGCATGTGCATGTTTCAGGAGGACCCACACATCCCTTCTTCTGCTTTTCAGCGAGGTGTTTCAGCTTTGCAGAAGCAGGCAAATGTAAATTTGGACACAAATTACGCTAAATAACCTTTAAAACTTCATTACTGTATGAGAGAGCACGCCTCACCCGGAGGGATTTCTACACAGGCACTCTACTGGGACCACTTCATCCACACGCCCCCCTGCAGCACAGCTTATTTACTCAAAGTCATCATTAATGTTGTCAAAATCTGATAAATATCCTGCCATGTTGCACAAAACTATCAGCAGCAAACTCTGTGTGAAGTTAGCCGACTGTCACAGAGCACGGAGTGAATAAACTGTGCTGCAGGGGGGCGTGTGGATGAAGTGGTCCCAGTAGAGTGCCTGTGTAGAAATCCCTCCGTTAGCTCTCCTGTAGCCGTACAGTAATGAAGTTTCAAAGGTTATTTAGTGTAATTTGTGTCCAAATTTACATTTGGCTGCTTCTGCAAAGCTGAAACACCTCGCTGAAAAGCAGAAGAAGGGATGTGTGGGTCCTCCTGAAACAGCTGCTATCAATGGCTGAAAGGAAGCTGTTGCTCCTCATCTCTGGTCTCTTTAATTCAACACATGTCACAGATCATTCAGGTCATATTTCTGATGTGGAGAAATATGAAGCTTCAGCAGAGCAAACAGAGGCTCAGTTATCTCTGACTCAGTCATACTTTACTGGGATATACTATTTCAGGTTGTTTCTATAGAAGGGATGTGGTCTGACAGCAGATAAATATCAACCTCGGTCCACATTACAGCAGCCTGCATCACAACACTCCATCAGCAGGCTTCAGCAGTAAGCTGTGAGGCAGTGTGTCAGAACCAGAGCTAATGTTCACCTCACACATCAGAATCAGCTCTAAATCTGCTCTGGTTTCCCTGGAATTTATGAACAATTACATTAAATCAATATCATCAGCAGCTTTTTATCATCTAAAAAACCAGGAAATACGACCATATTAGTCCAGATCTCAGGTCTAGAACCAGGAAATACGACCATATTAGTCCAGATCTCAGGTCTAAAACCAGGAAACACGACCATATTAGTCCAGATCTCAGGTCTAAAACCAGGAAACACGACCATATTAGTCCAGTGCTCAGGTCTAAAACCAGGAAACACGACCATATTAGTCCAGTGCTCAGGTCTAAAACCAGGAAACACGACCATATTAGTCCAGTGCTCAGGTCTAAAACCAGGAAACACGACCATATTAGTCCAGTGCTCAGGTCTAGAACCAGGAAATATGACCATATTAGTGCAGATCTCAGGTCTAGAACCAGGAAATACGACCATATTAGTCCAGTGCTCAGGTCTAGAACCAGGAAATACGACCATATTAGTCCAGATCTCAGGTCTAGAACCAGGAAATACGACCATATTAGTCCAGTGCTCAGGTCTAGAACCAGAAAATACGACCATATTAGTCCGGTGCTCAGGTCTAGAACCAGGAAATACGACCATATCAGTCCAGATCTCAGGTCTAAAACCAGGAAACACGACCATATTAGTCCAGTGCTCAGGTCTAAAACCAGGAAACACGACCATATTAGTCCAGTGCTCAGGTCTAAAACCAGGAAACACGACCATATTAGTCCAGTGCTCAGGTCTAAAACCAGGAAACACGACCATATTAGTCCAGTGCTCAGGTCTAAAACCAGGAAACACGACCATATTAGTCCAGTGCTCAGGTCTAGAACCAGGAAACACGACCATATTAGTCCAGTGCTCAGGTCTAGAACCAGGAAATACGACCATATTAGTCCAGATCTCAGGTCTAGAACCAGGAAATACGACCATATTAGTCCAGTGCTCAGGTCTAGAACCAGAAAATACGACCATATTAGTCCGGTGCTCAGGTCTAGAACCAGGAAATACGACCATATTAGTCCAGATCTCAGGTCTAGAACCAGGAAATACGACCATATTAGTCCAGTGCTCAGGTCTAGAACCAGGAAATACGACCATATTAGTCCAGATCTCAGGTCTAGAACCAGGAAATACGACCATATTAGTCCAGATCTCAGGTCTAGAACCAGGAAATACGACCATATTAGTCCAGTGCTCAGGTCTAGAACCAGGAAATACGACCATATTAGTCCAGATCTCAGGTCTAGAACCAGGAAATACGACCATATTAGTCCAGTGCTCAGGTCTAGAACCAGGAAATATGACCATATTAGTCCAGTGCTCAGGTCTAGAACCAGGAAATACGACCATATTAGTCCGGTGCTCAGGTCTAGAACCAGGAAATACGACCATATTAGTCCAGTGCTCAGGTCTAGAACCAGGAAATATGACCATATTAGTCCAGATCTCAGGTCTAGAACCAGGAAATACGACCATATTAGTCCAGTGCTCAGATCTAGAACCAGGAAATATGACCATATTAGTCCAGTGCTCAGGTCTAGAACCAGAAAATACGACCATATTAGTCCGGTGCTCAGGTCTAGAACCAGGAAATACGACCATATTAGTCCAGATCTCAGGTCTAGAACCAGGAAATACGACCATATTAGTCCAGTGCTCAGGTCTAGAACCAGGAAATACGACCATATTAGTCCAGGTCTCAGGTCTAGAACCAGGAAATACGACCATATTAGTCCAGATCTCAGGTCTAGAACCAGGAAATACGACCATATTAGTCCAGTGCTCAGGTCTAGAACCAGGAAATACGACCATATTAGTCCAGATCTCAGGTCTAGAACCAGGAAATACGACCATATTAGTCCAGTGCTCAGGTCTAGAACCAGGAAATATGACCATATTAGTCCAGTGCTCAGGGTTAGAACCAGGAAATACGACCATATTAGTCCGGTGCTCAGGTCTAGAACCAGGAAATACGACCATATTAGTCCAGATCTCAGGTCTAGAACCAGGAAATACGACCATATTAGTCCAGTGCTCAGGTCTAGAACCAGGAAATACGACCATATTAGTCCAGATCTCAGGTCTAGAACCAGGAAATACGACCACATTAGTCCAGATCTCAGGTCTAGAACCAGGAAATACGACCATATTAGTCCAGATCTCAGGTCTAGAACCAGGAAATACGAACATATTCCCTCCATGACACATCACAGCGTGCACGGCTGAAATAAGATAATAAGATAAATAAGTTTCAGCTTCAAGGCCTCACGAAGAAGAGGATTCAGTCTTTTTTAGAGCTCTGCTGCTGAAAACTTGCTTCTCATTCAGACTTTTTCCACATGAAAGTGAAGCAGCTTTCATGCTTTCATCCATTTTTTAGAACCGGACACAAATCTTCTGTGTTTCTGCTGGTGCTGGTATGAAGCTTTCACACCAGTTCAGCTCACATGTGCTCTCCTTTCGCTAACTTTTCCTCCTGCAACACTTGTGCACTTCCATTTCCTCCCGCTGTCAGTCAGCTCTGTTTCCACAGCCTTCCACAGGCTTATCCCCACATTTCGCTCCTTTCAGCTGAGCTCTCCTTCCTGAAGTGGTGTTTCTGTGACTCCCTCTGAGTTCATTCAGGAGTAATGACAAACTGTGCAGATAACACGTTGCACTGCTTCATAATTAAAGTTCATTTTCACTCCAGCTCTAAGTGCAACAACTCTTCAGACTGTAAGAAAGCATCTTCCCTCCCAGCTGCTCTGTTTGTGCACTTTACAGAGTAAATGGCAGATTGATGCTTCCTTTCTTCCTCTACCTGACACTCTTCTTCTCCCCATCATCATGCCTCTGTCCCACCCTCCTTTACTCCAGCTGCACTCCTCCCTCTGCATCTTCTGTCCTTCGTCTCTCCTTCCATCTCCGGTTTCCCTCCTTCGGCATCATGTTGCCTTTTATACCTTCCTGTGGTTGGTCTTCATCCCAGAGTCTTGCCTCTCTCCACCTCTCTATATCCGCCTCATCCCTCCTTTCCCACCTTTATGACAGACACGAGCTGCTACTCTGTCCTCTGCTGTGTTTAAACCATTTAAACTCTGTTACCAGGAGTGTCTGTTTGATCCAGATTGGTATAAATCCAGTTTCTTTATCAGATTAAGGGCTTTCTCAAAGTGATGCATCATTTCAGCCTCATTCCTATGATTTAAAAGCATCTGATTAGTTCCTCTGAGATCCTGCTCCCCACCTGGACCCTGAATAAGAAATCACTGCAGCCATCGTCATCTTCTTTTCTTTACTTCTGTCCCAGCCAATCAGAGCAGTAACCACCACTTCCTCCCAGGATACAGCACTGTGAACGATTCCAACAACAAGGGATGATTCCTGAGCATCTTTCTGCAGCTGGCTGCAGAGCATCAGGGAACACAAAAGGTCCTGCTACATGCTAGCAAGGAGCACCTTCTTCTGTTCGGGTGGCAACACCCATTCCGAAATCCCACCATTCCGACAAGGCTTTCCGAATAAGGAAATGTGCGTTACTCAACAGGTGAGTCCCTTCTTTCTGTTCATGCAATTTATATGTTCAACACATGTTTACAGATAATAAGCCTTATTAAAAACACAAAGTCTGGGCAACTGGAGGAGGAGAAGCAGACCGCGGTGGTTTTCAATCACACACTCCAATGCCACTCGTTTCAACTTCCGAAAATTTAAACCAGGAAAAAAGGCTTACAAACATGGACCGAAACGGCTCCATAACACGCACAAGAATCCAAAAGAAACGAAAGTTAACTAAAAGAAAGCAAATAAACAGCATGAAGTGGTCAGAATTGGTTTTATGCATGCCTATGTGCGTCTGGCACATGCGTCTTCGGGCTCTCCCTCGTTGGTTTGTGGATGAAAGCTATATGTTCAGCTGTAAAAACAATCTCTACATGACATTTACTCCCAGGTGTGACCAGTTAGGTCCTTAAGATATCAACAGGCTGTATAAAGCTGTGTGTTTGTGCCAAATGCTCAAAACCTGAAAGAGGCAAAGGGAAGCCAGGAGGGAGTATACTGAGGGATAACTCCAGAGATAAAGGTCAACTAATCAGCAACTCCTCAAAATAAAACAGGAACTAAAGAGCGAGAACAGAGCTGATGACACGAGGAAACCAAGAAGCCCGGAGGTTTAGTGGGACTGGGTCTTACTCTTAGAGGCAGAGAGTGACACAGATGTGAATTCTGCCTTTTTTACTCATGTTTTTGGACCCAGTCAGAAGGGACGCCTTCACCCTGCAGCGATAACAACGTCTGTGAGTCACATTTAAACCCGAGTCCATGAGCCGACCTTTGACCTCTGAGACGCCGAGACGCGTCAACAACCAGCTCCTTTTAAACATTAACCTGAAGCTGTCTGTGACTGTCATCCCAGCTGGTGACTGATCCCACTCAGAGGGAGTGGATCCCATGCAAATGTGTTGCAGTGCTTCCTCTCTGTTTGACAGCAGGCTCAGGTCTAGAACCAGGAAATACGACCATATTAGTCCAGATCTCAGGTCTAGAACCAGGAAATACGGCCATATTAGTCCAGATCTCAGGTCTAGAACCAGGAAATACGACCATATTAGTCCAGTGCTCAGGTCTAGAACCAGGAAATACGACCATATTAGTCCAGTGCTCAGGTCTAGAACCAGGAAATACGACCATATTAGTCCAGATCTCAGGTCTAGAACCAGGAAATACTACCATATTAGTTCAGATCTCAGGTCTAGAACCAGGAAATATGGCCATATTAGTCCAGATCTCAGGTCTAGAACCAGGAAATACGGCCATATTAGTCCAGATCTCAGGTCTAGAACCAGGAAATACGGCCATATTAGTCCAGATCTCAGGTCTAGAACCAGGAAATACGGCCATATTAGTCCAGATCTCAGGTCTAGAACCAGAAAATACGGCCATATTAGTCCAGATCTCAGGTCTAGAACCAGGAAATACGGCCATATTAGTCCAGATCTCAGGTCTAGAACCAGGAAATACGGCCATATTAGTCCAGATCTCAGGTCTAGAACCAGGAAATACGACCATATTAGTCCAGTGCTCAGGTTTAGAACCAGGAAATATTACCATATTAGTCCAGATCTCAGGTCTAGAACCAGGAAATACGACCATATTAGTCCCTCTGACAATGTTTAAATCCAGGCTGAAAACAGTTTATTTAGCTGTGAACATGACAGCTGAAAGTATTTATCTGCACTCTGAGCTTTTAATTCAATCAATAAATGATTATTTTTCATGTTTACGGGATTATTTTATTTGCCTTCTTGTGATTTTATGCAGCTGTAAAGCACTTTGAATTGCCTCTAGATACAATTGCCTTGCCTGATATGCAATAAAATAATTAGTTTTTTAGTTTGTCCTTTACTTTGATGCATAAATGTGACACACATTCGTCTGTAAATACAATTTTTTTGGTTCATTTCAGCATTTTTCTGATGTTTATTCAGTATTGTGTCACTTCAAGGTCGAGAAAATAATCAGACAACAGATGCTGAAAACAAGCACCCAAGAAAACGTTTTGAGAAGACTTGAAGTCTTGGATTTTCTTTGTGTGATTATGTGTGCACGTGGGCATGAATGAAGGACAACACAAGAAGAAACCGCGTCCTGCTGGTGCATGTGCTCCGGTTTAAGGAGCTGGGCGGTGGGCCATGGCTCTTAAAAGCCACATCCAAAGCCAAGGATCCCGTCCAAACAGACATATTGGAAGGAAATGCTGCTTATTTTCCTACAAAGTCATGTTTTTGCACAGTTCAAAGCTCTACAAACACAAAGAGTTATCTTTCACCTTTAAGAATCCAGAGCCGCCGGTAAGTTTTACTATAAAACCCTGACCTGGTCCACTCGATTAACCTGTTCATCACATGAATCTGCAGCCAAACAACCAGCAGCTGTGGGTAGGAGTCAAGACTTGTTCTCCTGAGGGACGGCACGAGTCGTCACATGGCTTCAAAACTGTTGTAAACCTGACTGAAGCACTGATGAGGCACAGAATTTATGTTTCCTCTGCACACCTGACAGAAAGTTACCATAAAATTCACTGGACTTGGAATAGCTTGATGTGAAACTCTCGGTTTAAGGAGAACTTTAAGCTAAGCAGCTGACAGTGGACTCCCTAAGTCTTTCTGCCTTTTACAGGCCTCATCTATCAATTGGCATTAAACCCTGACTTTTAATTGCTTTGGTACAAGTGTGAGTCATTTACCTCTATTCAGACTCCGAGGGCAATAAATATGAGTATATCTCCTTTATAGGATGATAAGATGTGTGCGTAGGTTCATTCAGGGGCAAAGACATTTTTAAAAGAATAATTCAGTGCATTTTGATTCTGTTTGAAAGATTTTTACACCTGGAGTTAATTTCTGTTCCATTCTGAAGGAAAACGAGTCATTTCTGTGGAATTGATTGGCAACAGAGAGACTAAATAAAAACCAGGCAGTCCCAGTCCTGCTGGACCTGAGCGCTGCCTTTGACACAGTTGACCAGGAAATCTTATTCCAGAGAAAGTGTTATCAGTCACCTTGAGACTCTCTCTCTAAAACCTAATAATCAAGTTAGAAATCTGGGGGTAATATTGGACTCTGACCTGAACTTTAACAGCCGCATTAAATCAATAACATCAGCAGCTTTTTACCATATAAAAAACCAGGAAATACGACCATATTAGTCCAGGTCTCAGGTCTAGAACCAGGAAATACGACCATATTAGTCCAGTGCTCAGGTCTAGAACCAGGAAATACGACCATATTAGTCCAGATCTCAGGTCTAGAACCAGGAAATACGACCATATTAGTCCAGATCTCAGGTCTAGAACCAGGAAATACGACCATATTAGTCCAGTGCTCAGGTCTAGAACCAGGAAATACGACCATATTAGTCCAGTGCTCAGGTCTAGAACCATGAAATATGACCATATTAGTCCAGATCTCAGGTCTAAAACCAGGAAATATGACCATATTAGTCCAGTGCTCAGGTCTAGAACCAGGAAATACGACCATATTAGTCCAGATCTCAGGTCTAGAACCAGGAAATACGACCATATTAGTCCAGATCTCAGGTCTAGAACCAGGAAATACGACCATATTAGTCCAGTGCTCAGGTCTAGAACCAGGAAATACGACCATATTAGTCCAGTGCTCAGGTCTAAAACCAGGAAATACGACCATATTAGTCCAGATCTCAGGTCTAGAACCAGGAAATATGACCATATTAGTCCAGTGCTCAGGTCTAGAACCAGGAAATACGACCATATTAGTCCAGATCTCAGGTCTAGAACCAGGAAATACGACCATATTAGTCCAGATCTCAGGTCTAGAACCAGGAAATACGACCATATTAGTCCAGTGCTCAGGTCTAGAACCAGGAAATACGACCATATTAGTCCAGATCTCAGGTCTAGAACCAGGAAATACGACCATATTAGTCCAGATCTCAGGTCTAGAACCAGGAAATATGACCATATTAGTCCAGATCTCAGGTCTCTGCTCTGGCTTCCTGTCGCTCAGAGGACAGACTTTAAAACAGCTCTGCTCCTGTACAAGTCTCTTCATGGTCTAAGTACATCTCTGACATGTTAGAGCCACATGAACCAGCTGGGACTCTGAGAACCTCAGGGAGGGGCCTCCTGCTGGGGCCCAAAGTCAGTACTAAACAAGATGAGGCTGCGTTTCAGCTTTATGCTCCTAAAATCTGGAACAGTCCTCCAGAAGCTGTGAGACAGCCTCAACTCTGACAATGTTTAAATCCAGGCTGAAAACAGTTTATTTAGCTGTGCATATGACAGCTGAAAGTATTTTATGATTATTTTTCATGTTTATAGAATGATTTTATTTGCTTTCTTGTGATTTTATGCATCTGTAAAGCACTTTGAATTGCCTCTAAATACACTTGCCTTGCCTGATATGCAATAAAATAATTAGTTTTTGAGTTTGTCCTTTACTTTGATGCATAAATGTGACACACATTCGTCTGTAAATACAGTTTTTTTGGTCCATTTCCGCATGTCTCTGATGTTTATTCAGTATTGTGTCACTTCAAGGTCGAGAAAATAATCAGACAACAGATGCAGAAAACAAGCACCCAAGAAAACGTTTTGAGAAGACTTGAGTCCTGGATTTTCTTTGTGCGATTATGGATTAGTTATTGGGTTTTTCTGTCATTGATTAACACAACCAGGTGCTGCTGAGGTATAGAAAACAAAGAAATCATTTACAGCCTGCAAAACAGAACAAAGATCAGTGTGTTTGTGTGTATCTGCTGCTGATGTCACAGGAGGGATCAGCCAATCAGATTTAGTCAGGATATAAACTATGTCCTCACTCCTCTTTTCTATTTCTGGACTCTTCTTCATGCCTTTTGTCAGTCACTCCTCCTCTTCCTCTGCTCTTCCTCTCAGGTTCTAACCTTTAACATCAGACAAGCTTCGCATGACATCACCGCGATCCGGCGACCAAACGCTCTCGCACACACTTGCATCGCGACGTTTCAGCACATCTCTCCATCCCAACCCCTTCGCTCGGTCTCTCCCTCACTTCTCTGGGTCACGTGACTCTCAGCTGCAGTTGCCATGGTGACCATCCTCATTTCCCAGGAATGCAATCTTGTCTGATTTTCTCTCCCTCGTGCCCTTCCTATCCATTCTGCCGCACCCTCCTTCATGCCTCCATCTCTTCCTCGCTTCTGCTGTTCCTCTCCTCCTTTTATTGCCTCCTCCTCTTTTGTTCCAGGGAATATTTTTGCACACGATCTCTGCAAATCAAATGTGACTCGTGCCACTGATACAGATGTCAGAGAAAACAGCCGAAACATCTGGAGGCGGGGGCGCCGCCTCCTTCAGCCTTCCTCTCCCACAGTGTCTCCCACTCCTTCACTCTCTGTAGCAGTTGCTGAATAATGTAAGCGATTAAATATTCAACCGCTGTTCAGCCCTCAAACACACATCTTTGTTTGCATAAATGTGAGAGTTTGAGACCCGGCATCCGCTGCCACACCCATCGCCACCGAGGACGGAGGGATGTACAGTATGTTCTGTAATGAGCGGTGAGGAAGAGGAAATATAACCATATTAGTCCAGATCTCAGGTCTAGAACCAGGAAATACGACCATATTAGTCCAGATCTCAGGTCTAGAACCAGGAAATATGACCATATTAGTCCAGTGCTCAGGTTTAGAACCAGGAAATACGACCATATTAGTCCAGAGCTCAGGTCTAGGACCAGGAAACATGACCATATTAGTCCAGTGCTCAGGTTTAGAACCAGGAAATACGACCATATTAGTCCAGTGCTCAGGTCTAGAACCAGGAAATATGACCATATTAGTCCAGTGCTCAGGTCTAGAACCAGGAAATATGACCATATTAGTCCAGTGCTCAGGTCTAGGACCAGGAAACATGACCATATTAGTCCAGTGCTCAGGTTTAGAACCAGGAAATACGACCATATTAGTCCAGATCTCAGGTCTAGAACCAGGAAACATGACCATATTAGTCCAGTGCTCAGGTCTAGAACCAGGAAATATGACCATATTAGTCCAGTGCTCAGGTCTAGGACCAGGAAACATGACCATATTAGTCCAGTGCTCAGGTTTAGAACCAGGAAATACGACCATATTAGTCCAGATCTCAGGTCTAGAACCAGGAAATACGACTATATTAGTCCAGATCTCAGGTCTAGAACCAGGAAACATGACCATATTAGTCCAGATCTCAGGTCTAGAACCAGGAAATACGACCATATTAGTCCAGATTTCAGGTCGAGAACCAGGAAATACGACCATATTAGTCCAGATCTCAGGTTTAGAACCAGGAAATATGACCATATTAGTCCAGTTCTTAAATCTAGAACCAGGAAATATGACCATATTAGTCCAGATTTCAGGTCGAGAACCAGGAAATATGACCATATTAGTCCTGTGCTCAGGTTTAGAACCAGGAAATACGACCATATTAGTCCAGATCTCAGGTCTAGAACCAGGATATACGACCATATTAGTCCAGATCTCAGTTCTAGAACCAGGAAATATGACCATATTAGTCCAGTGCTCGGATCTGGAACCAGGAAATATGACCATATTAGTCCAGATCTCAGGTCTAGAACCAGGAAATATGACCATATTAGTCCAGATCTCAGGTCTAGAACCAGGAAATACGACCATATTAGTCCAGATCTCAGGTCTAGAACCAGGAAATACGACCATATTAGTCCAGTGCTCAGGTCTAGAACCAGGAAATATGACCATATTAGTCCAGTGCTCAGGTCTAGAACCAGGAAATACGACCATATTAGTCAAGTGCTCAGGTCTAGAACCAGGAAATACGACCATATTAGTCCAGATCTCAGTTCTAGAACCAGGAAATATTATCATATTAGTCCAGTGCTCGGATCTGGAACCAGGAAATATGACCATATTAGTCCAGATCTCAGGTCTAGAACCAGGAAATATGACCATATTAGTCCAGATCTCAAGTCTAGAACCAGGAAATATGACCATATTAGTCCAGATCTCAGGTCTAGAACCAGGAAATACGACCATATTAGTCCAGTGCTCAGGTCTAGAACCAGGAAATACGACCATATTAGTCCAGATCTCAGGTCTAGAACCAGGAAATACGACCATATTAGTCCAGATCTCAGGTCTAGAACCAGGAAATATGACAATATTAGTCCAGATCTCAGGTCTAGAACCAGGAAATATGACCATATTAGTCCAGATCTCAGGTCTAGAACCAGGATATACGACCATATTAGTCCAGATCTCAGTTCTAGAACCAGGAAATATTATCATATTAGTCCAGTGCTCGGATCTGGAACCAGGAAATATGACCATATTAGTCCAGTGCTCAGGTCTAGAACCAGGATAAACGACCATATTAGTCCAGATCTCAGGTCTAGAACCAGGAAATACGACCATATTAGTCCAGATCTCAGGTCTAGAACCAGGATATAAGACCATATTAGTCCAGATCTCAGGTCTAGACCAAGGAAATACGACCATATTAGTCCAGATCTCAGGTCTAGAACCAAGAAACATGACCATATTAGTCCAGATCTCAGGTCTAGCACCAGGAAATACGACCATATTAGTCCAGATCTCAGGTCTAGAACCAGGAAATATGACAATATTAGTCCAGATCTCAGGTCTAGAACCAGGAAATATGACCATATTAGTCCAGATCTCAGGTCTAGAACCAGGAAATATGACAATATTAGTCCAGATCTCAGGTCTAGAACCAGGAAATATGACCATATTAGTCCAGATATCAGGTCTAGAACCAGGAAATACGACCATATTAGTCCAGATCTCAGGTCTAGAACCAGGAAATATGACCATATTAGTCCAGTGCTCAGGTCTAGAACCAGGAAATATGACCATATTAGTCCAGATCTCAGGTCTAGAACCAGGAAATATGACCATATTAGTCCAGTGCTCAGGTCTAGAACCAGGAAATATGACCATATTAGTCCAGATTTCAGGTCTAGAACCAGGAAATATGACCATATTAGTCCAGTGCTCAGGTCTAGAACCAGGAAATATGACCATATCAGTCCAGTGCTCAGGTCTAGAACCAGATAATACGACCATATTAGTCCAGATCTCAGGTCTAGAACCAGGAAATACAACCATATTAGTCCAGATCTCAGGTCTAGAACCAGGATATACGACCATATTAGTCCAGATCTCAGTTCTAGAACCAGGAAATATTATCATATTAGTCCAGTGCTCGGATCTGGAACCAGGAAATATGACCATATTAGTCCAGTGCTCAGGTCTAGAACCAGGAAACATGACCATATTAGTCCAGATCTCAGGTCTAGAACCAGGAAATACGACCATATTAGTCCAGTGCTCAGGTCTAGAACCAGGAAATATGACCATATTAGTCCAGTGCTCAGGTCTAGAACCAGGAAATACGACCATATTAGTCCAGATCTCAGGTCTAGAACCAGGATATAAGACCATATTAGTCCAGATCTCAGGTCTAGAACCAAGAAATATTACCATATTAGTCCAGTGCTCAGATCTGGAACCAGGAAATATGACCATATTAGTCCAGTGCTCAGGTCTAGAACCAGGAAATACGACCATATTAGTCCAGTGCTCAGGTCGAGAACCAGGAAATACGACCATATTAGTCCAGTGCTCAGGTCTAGAACCAGGAAATACGACCATATTAGTCCAGATCTCAGGTTTAGAACCAGGAAATACGACCATATTAGTCCAGTGCTCAGGTCTAGAACCAGGAAATACGACCATATTAGTCCAGATCTCAGTTGCTGAATAATGTAAGCGATGAAATATTCAACCGCTGTTCAGCCCTCCTTCAGCCCTCAAACACACATCTTTGTTTGCATAAATGTGAGAGTTTGAGACCCGAGCATCCGCTGCCACACCCATCGCCACTGAGGGATGTACAGTATGTTCTGTAATGAGCGGTGAGGAAGAGGAGGAGGGACCCTTTCCAATGAACTATTTCTTCATTTAAGAGCTGTTGACCATCAGTATTTTAATCATGTGGTTTTTAATCCATCCACAGAGATGAGTCCGAAAACCCAAAATGATTCACAGATCTCATAAATCACTGACATTCAAGCCTTCCCCGAAGAGCTAAAACCTGTTTCCTCGTGGCAGCTAAACCAGACCTGGTCCAAGATGATAAAAATCTGATTTATCTGATGCATTAATAAAAAGAAAAAGCTGTTTTTTTAGAGTCACATCTCGGTTTTTCCCTCATTTCATTAACTAACATCTGAAATATGGTAATATTCTACAGAGAAATATAAAAAAGCTTATATTTAGTGCTTGTTTGCTCTTTCTCTGAGGTAAATTCAGTGTCTGGGTCAACAAGAAACACGACTTTTAAATCATAACTTCTCCTTAATGGACGTTTCTTCGAGATCTTTAACATTTCAGGTCATTTCAGGGCAGAAAAACTTCACATCGTAAATGTTTTCACCATGTTTTAGATTCTACAAAGTGATTTACAACAATCGTTTTCTGTCAGAGTGAATCTTAGACCTTCCTACTTCTGAAAAACATGGCTGCACCCTCAATCTAAAGCCAAGTTTTCAGGGTTCTCAACTTGTGCAGGATCAGCTGATTATTGTTGTGAAGCAGCAGGCTCACGGGACAGGAAGCTTCATTTGTGTTAGCAGCTGTTATTGAATCGTGAGCTTGTGAGAGGCTTTAAGGACAAAGTGTTTGGGACAGAGAGCTGGTCGCATACCGATGGTTTATAAACTGCACTCTTGGACTTCCTAATTCTGTAGATTTTCTCACCAGAACAGTGAATGAACCGTTGATCTGACTGCAGTCGAGCAGCTTCAAACTACACTGAAGCTTGAATGTTGTTCCAGGTCTTTTAGGTGATTTTAGATAGAAACAGCTGATAAATGACTAAATGTAAATGTTGCTCATGTATAAGTTTGATTAATTACAGAAGACAAACTCAGTGAGAGTTTTTTTCTTTCATTTCATTCTTTTTGGATAAAAAGATTTTATAGAAAGTTCAAATTTAGTGGAAATATCAGGTAAAAGCACATGTATTAATAGCAGTAAAGAGGGAGAGACATTTCTTAAATCATCAATAAAACGGTATCGGTCTCGGTATCGGTGTCTCTGTCCTGCCGTCAGTATCTGTGTCTCTGTCCTGCTGTCATTATCGGTGTCTCTGTCCTGCTGTCATTATCTGTGTCTCTGTCCTGCCGTCAGTATCGGTGTCTCTGTCCTGCTGTCATTATCTGTGTCTCTGTCCTGCCGTCAGTATCGGTCTCTCTGTCCAGCCGTCGGTATCGGTCTTTCTGTCCTGCCGTCGGTATCGGTCTCTCTGTCCTGCCGTCGGTATCGGTGTCTCTGTCCTGCCGTCGGTATCGGTGTCTCTGTCCTGCCGTCAGTATCGGTGTCTCTGTCCTGCCGTCGGTATCTGTGTCTCTGTCCTGCCGTCGGTATCGGTCTCTCTGTCCTGCCGTCGGTATCGGTGTCTCTGTCCTGCCGTCAGTATCTGTGTCTCTGTCCTGCCGTCGGTATCTGTGTCTCTGTCCTGCCGTCAGTATCGGTCTCTCTGTCCTGCCGTCGGTATCGGCCTCTCTGTCCTGCCGTCGATATCGGTGTCTCTGTCCTGCCGTCGGTATCGGTGTCTCTGTCCTGCCGTCAGTATCGGTGTCTCTGTCCTGCCGTCGGTATCTGTGTCTCTGTCCTGCCGTCGGTATCGGTCTCTCTGTCCTGCCGTCGGTATCGGTGTCTCTGTCCTGCCGTCAGTATCTGTGTCTCTGTCCTGCCGTCGGTATCTGTGTCTCTGTCCTGCCGTCAGTATCGGTCTCTCTGTCCTGCCGTCGGTATCGGCCTCTCTGTCCTGCCGTCGATATCGGTGTCTCTGTCCTGCCGTCGGTATCGGTGTCTCTGTCCTGCCGTCGGTTTCGGTGTCTCTGTCCTGCCGTCGGTATCGGTGTCTCTGTCCTGCCGTTGGTATCGGTGTCTCTGTCCTGCCGTCGGTATCGGTGTCTCTGTCCTGCCGTCAGTATCGGTGTCTCTGTCCTGCCGTTGGTATCGGTGTCTCTGTCCTGCCGTCGGTATCGGTGTCTCTGTCCTGCCGTCAGTATCGGTGTCTCTGTCCTGCCTTCTGTATCGGTCTCTCTGTCCTGCCGTCGGTATCGGTCTCTCTGTCCTGCCGTCAGTATCGGTGTCTCTGTCCTGCCGTCAGTATCGGTGTCTCTGTCCTGCCGTCGATATCGGTGTCTCTGTCCTGCCTTCTGTATCGGTCTCTCTGTCCTGCCGTCGGTATTGGTGTCTCTGTCCTACCTTCTGTATCGGTGTCTCTGTCCTGCCTTCTGTATCGGTGTCTCTGTCCTGCCTTCTGTATCGGTGTCTCTGTCCTGCCTTCTGTATCGGTTTCTCTGTCCTGCCTTCTGTATCGGTGTCTCTGTCCTGCCTTCTGTATCGGTTTCTCTGTCCTGCCTTCTGTATCGGTCTCTCTGTCCTGCCTTCTGTATCGGTTTCTCTGTCCTGCCGTCAGTATCGGTGTCTCTGTCCTGCCGTCAGTATCTGTGTCTCTGTCCTGCCGTCAGTATCGGTGTCTCTGTCCTGCCGTCTGTATCGGTGTCTCTGTCCTGCCTTCCTTTATCGGTGTCTCTGTCCTGCCGTCAGTATCTGTGTCTCTGTCCTGCCTTCTGTATCGGTGTTTCTGTCCTGCCGTCAGTATCGGTGTCTCTGTCCTGCCGTCAGTATCGGTGTCTCTTTCCTGCCGTCAGTATCGGTGTCTCTTTCCTGCCGTCAGTATCGGTGTCTCTGTCCTGCCGTCAGTATCGGTCTCTCTGTCCTGCTGTCTGTATCGGTGTCTCTGTCCTGCCGTCAGTATCGGTGTCTCTGTCCTGCCTTCCTTTATCGGTGTCTCCGTCCTGCCGTCGATATCGGTGTCTCTGTCCTGCCTTCTGTATCGGTCTCTCTGTCATGCCGTCAGTATCGGTGTCTCTGTCCTGCCATCAGTATCGGTCTCTCTGTCCTGCCGTCAGTATCTGTGTCTCTGTCCTGCCTTCTTTATCGGTGTCTCTGTCCTGCCGTCTGTATCGGTGTCTCTGTCCTGCCGTCAGTATCGGTGTCTCTGTCCTGCCGTCAGTATCGGTGTCTCTGTCCTGCCGTCTGTATCGGTTTCTCTGTCCTGCCTTCTGTATCGGTCTCTCTGTCCTGCCTTCTGTATCGGTTTCTCTGTCCTGCCGTCAGTATCGGTGTCTCTGTCCTGCCGTCAGTATCTGTGTCTCTGTCCTGCCGTCAGTATCGGTGTCTCTGTCCTGCCGTCTGTATCGGTGTCTCTGTCCTGCCTTCCTTTATCGGTGTCTCTGTCCTGCCGTCAGTATCTGTGTCTCTGTCCTGCCTTCTGTATCGGTGTTTCTGTCCTGCCGTCAGTATCGGTGTCTCTGTCCTGCCGTCAGTATCGGTGTCTCTTTCCTGCCGTCAGTATCGGTGTCTCTTTCCTGCCGTCAGTATCGGTGTCTCTGTCCTGCCGTCAGTATCGGTCTCTCTGTCCTGCTGTCTGTATCGGTGTCTCTGTCCTGCCGTCAGTATCGGTGTCTCTGTCCTGCCTTCCTTTATCGGTGTCTCCGTCCTGCCGTCGATATCGGTGTCTCTGTCCTGCCTTCTGTATCGGTCTCTCTGTCATGCCGTCGGTATTGGTGTCTCTGTCCTGCCTTCTGTATCGGTTTCTCTGTCCTGCCGTCAGTATCGGTGTCTCTGTCCTGCCGTCAGTATCTGTGTCTCTGTCCTGCCGTCAGTATCGGTCTCTCTGTCCTGCCGTCAGTATCGGTCTCTCTGTCCTGCCGTCAGTATCTGTGTCTCTGTCCTGCCTTCTTTATCGGTGTCTCTGTCCTGCCGTCTGTATCGGTGTCTCTGTCCTGCCGTCAGTATCGGTGTCTCTGTCCTGCCGTCAGTATCGGTGTCTCTGTCCTGCCGTCTGTATCGGTGTCTCTGTCCTGCCGTCTGTATCAGTCTCTCTGTCACTCACTGTCCCTTTCATCTCACACTTCATCTATACTTAGCTTCAGCCGTCAGCCCCCCTCTTTCCAAACATATCTTGTCCTCATACTTTACCAGTGATGCACACATAAAAACCTGCTCCTGACACACACCTAAAAATGAAAACAGATTCAACATAAAAATAACTTGTGGTAATCTTAGAAAAACTATAGTCAAAAGGGGCCAAATTTAACCCAGCACACGTTATCTGTTAAGTTTCCATCTGCACATGGATGACAATGAGAGCTGTTACATAAGGAGAAGATTAACAAGAGGAGAGCTGCAATATTTAGGGTCACAAGTGTTTGGGTGTTAGCTCTGTGGCACTTTAACAGACTAATTATATATACACACATATATATATATGTGTATATATATAAACCCTGCTGCCATCCATAATTATAACCTGTCTGATTGTGCTGCACAAAGACTGGCTACATTACATTAAAGGTTCTGAAAGGACAGTGTTTATATTCGACAGACATTAAACCCGCAGCAGGAGGCGGCTGCTGTTGATATTTATGGACACTGAGGCAAAGCCAAGGTTTCTCCAGGGTGCAGTTTGGTGACATTAACCAGGCATCTGCTGTCTGATAATGTCATTCTGGTCAGCTTCAACAGACAGTGATCTCCAGTGTCTGTCTGTAGTGTCACAGCTGAGCGTAACAGAGACAGAAAGAGTCTTAGTGACCTGCTGCTTCCAGATGTGGAGGCAGCTGCACACCTCACACCACTAAAAATATCAGAAAATGTTATCTGTCTGCCAGGAAGTGGAGATACGAAGTGACTGAACCCCACAGAGGCCAGAAAAAGAAAAGGCTCCTGCTTGAAGTTCTCCAGCTGTTCATAAAAGGGGTTCAGCAGCAACACAATGACACTAACTCCCAGAAACATCTCCCTCAGGGCTGTTCTGCAACTCTGTGCCGGACAAAAAGTGAGAGCAGGATACAAACACTGCCTTTTCCACGTGTTTTCATGTCAGATACTGACAAATTGGCACTTTGTGCTGAATCAGCAGCTGCAGCACTATAAAAGTCAGTGTAACAAACTTTCTGAGGGTTGTGAGGCACAAGATCCCAGTTTCACTGTTTCAGGTTCAATTAAACCAGGATAACTACTGTTTGGGTTTAGATAATGTGAAAGATCGCTACTTAGAATGAATAAATTCACTAATTATCTTCATGTATTTGTAGGTAAATGATAGTTGGTGATAAATCTGTGAAAAAAGACCCAAAACTGTTCATTTTACATCATCCTACTGTTAGTTCAGAGCGTGAACTGGCAGTTTTTAGACATGAAACAGGCCTTAAAGGCTTAAAGCCTATGATTCACTGCACTGTAATCTCTGTGTTCTGTCTCCTCTTTTCAAAACAAGAAAGGTTCCAGGTGTTCTCACAGAGAACGTTCCTACAGGGTTCCCTCTTTAATTACCTTTTAAAGAGCTTTTACCAACGACTGAACACACCAATAAATAGGCCCAGGAACGGCTGGTATAATTGGGCTAACAGGGCTCAGCCCTCCCTACATTATTCAATAAAAATGAGAATATAATATATAAATAATCCAATAAAAACTTTAAACAAATTGTTTTTTCATTTTTGATCAGAGGCGGAGCAAAATCTGAACTGAAACCCATGAAATCGGTGAAAACGGGCTAATTATTAACAGCCCAAGCGAAGCAGCTCAGTTCCACTTGACTTTTCTTCAACATTTGAGTGACCAAAGGATGTCCAAATTACACAGAAAGAAAAGCCCCAGAATCGTAGCTTTTGTGTAATTTGGTTTGAGAGAAAGGCTAACGGCTAACGTTAGAAAGGCTAACGGCTAACGTTAGAAAGGCTAACGGCTAACGGCCTCCTGAAGCTTCTCTTCACTCTTCTCTTTAACGTCTTTCTGGAGTGTTTTTCTGGAGTTACTATTTTAGTTTTGTGCTGATGTTTGGATTATTGTGTTCCAAAGCTAATAGCAATCGGCTATAAGTCTGGGTTGACCTTTTTTTTAAAACCTTTTATGGTGTGAAAGTATTTGTATTTACTTTCGAATCCGTTTTCTTCAATGTCCTTAGGTGAAAAAAGTAGGGGCACATCATCCAAAGGATATCCAAATTACACAGAAAGAAAAGCGCCAGAATCGTAGCTTTTCTGTAACTTGGTTTGAGAGAAAGGCTAACGGCTAACGTTAGAAAGGCTAACGGCCTCTTGAAGCTTCTCTTCAAATAAGGTAGACCACCATTTGTGTCACACATTTTGTGGAATATTTCTTTTAAGGCTCTCTTAACGTCTTTCTGGAGTTACTATTTTAGTTTTGTGTTGATGTATGGATTATTGTGTTCCAAAGCAAATTGTAATCGGTTATAGTTGAAACCACTTTTTTAGCACAAGTCTGGGTTGACCTTTTTTAAAACCTTTTATGGTGTGAAAGTATTTGTATTTACTTTCGAATCCGTTTTCTTCGATGTCCTCAGGTGAAAAAAGTAGGGGCACATCAGCCAAATTACACAGAAAGAAAAGCCCCAGAATCGTAGCTTTTGTGTAGCTTGGTTTGAGAGAAAGGCTAATGGCTAAAGGCTAACGGCTAATAGCTAACGGCTTACAGCTAGCCTCTTGAAGCTTCTCACCTCCATTCCTGTCACACAGATGCACATTTTGTGGAGTATTTCTTTTCAGGCTCTCTTAACGTCTTTCTGGAGTGTTTTTCTGGAGTTACTATTTTAGTTTTGTGCTGATGTTTGGATTATTGTGCTCCAAAGCTAATTGCAATAGGCTATAAGTCTGGGTTGACCTTTTTTTAAAAACCTTTTATGGTGTGAAAGTATTTGTATTTACTTTCGAATCCGTTTTCTTCAGTGTCCTCAGGTGAAAAAAGTAGGGGCACATCATCCAAATTACACAGAAAGAAAAGCGCCGGAATCGTAGCTTTTCTGTAACTTGGTTTGAGAAAAAGGCTAACGGCTAACAGCTAACGGCTAACGTTAGAAAGGCTAACGGCTAACGGCCTCTTGAAGCTTCTCTTCAAATAAGGTAGACCCCCCCATTCCTGTCACACAGATGGCACATTTTGTGGAGTATTTATTTTCAGGCTCTCTTAACGTCTTTCTGGAGTGTTTTTCTGGAGTTACTATTTTAGTTTTGTGCTGATGTTTGGATTATTGTGTTCCAAAGCTAATTTCAATCGGCTATAAGTCTGGGTTGATCTTTTATTTAAAACCTTTTATGGTGTGAAAGTATTTGTATTTCCAGAGAGATGGTAGATGGTATATTTTCCATCAGTGCATTCTTCTAAATAGTGTTTTGGTGGCTTGTTGAAAAGGTTTGTTGTGATAGTTTAAACTTATATTCCAACAGGACACCTTTTATGTTGAAATATACTTGGCTTTTATAATACATTAGCCCCCCCATTCAATCGGCCTACGTATCATTTTGTTACTGCATGAGCAGACCTCTGCTCTACAGTGAAATAACACTTCTGGTAAAAATCCTGGAGAAAAAAGCTCCCCAGTATCTGGAGTTACAGCCGAGGTGGGAGGTTAAGACTCCTCTGGAGGCAGCTCCCTTTGGAGCTATTCTGGGTGAGAGCAGCCAGGGAGGAGACTTCATGCCACACTGTTAAATAACTACATCTCCCAGCAGGCCTGGGAGAGCTCTGGGATCAAGCTCCTCCAGCAGCTTCATCTCCAATCCTGTCTCTGCTGTCAGAAAGCAGTTATGAAGCAAAGATGGCAGAAGAAGGACACTTAGTTTCACCCGTCTCATGTTGTTGATGGATTTAAAATGTGGTGATCAGGTAAAGAAATTAGAGATAATGAAGATTTATTCTACAGCTGCCCAACTTTCAAAACTGAATATTCATAAGAAAATATTTAGGGATGTAATGACAGTAAAAATAGGAAAGAAAATCACTTCAACATCAACAGTTGACTGGCAATATGATCCTAAAGCTCCAAAAGCTCCAAAAGATGTTCAGAGGAGCTCCAGTTTGTGTTTAAAACAATGTTCCTCAGGGAAAGACTGGAAGGGATCTGCATATTTCTGCCTCTACAGAGCAGAATATCATTAAAGCATTCAGGGAATCTGGAGGAGTTTCAGTGTAAAGGACGAGGGAGCAAGCCTAAGCTGGACCCCGTGACCTCTGACCCCTCAGACGCTGCATCAAGAACCGTCATTCATCAGCAGCTGATAGCAGCACATGGACAAGGGATTACTGTGGAAACCTTTGTCCAGCACCACAATACAGAGTTCCATTCACAAGCTTTACTGTGCAGGAAAGAAGCCTGATGTTAACCTCGTCCACTTCTCTGGGCTCGGAGGCGTCTGGGATGGACCGTCACACGGTGGAAACGTGTGCTGTGGTCAGACCCATCAGTATTCCACATCTTTGTTGGAAGAAATGGAGCAAAGAGCAAAAGCAGCATCCAGCCTGCTGTCAGCAGCCAGTCCCTGCAGCCAGGCTCTGTGATGGTATGGGGTTGGATCAGGGGGCAAAGCTCATTTCCACTTCTGTGACGGCAGCATTAATGCAGAAAAGTTCACTGAGATTTTACAGCAACATATGCTGCCTTCAAGGCCACATCTTTTCCTGGGACGTCCCAGCACTGTTCAAGCAGACCATGGAAAACCACATTCTGCCACAGTCCAAAGGCCTGGCTGAGGAAGAAGAGGTACGGGTGCTGGACCGGCTGCCTGCAGTCCTGACCTGTCCCCAGCAGAGAAACAACCACCCCCCCGCCCTGCTGCACACCTTAAGACCTGTTTAAGGAGGAATGGGACAAAATAACAGCTGGAACTCTGCATCACCTGGTTTCCTCAGAGTCAGAACGGCTTTAAGTGTTGGCAGAAGGAAACAAAGTGTTTGGTCATTATTTGGTATAATTTGGTCATTATTTGGTATATTTGGTCATTATTTGGTATATTTGGTCATTATTTGGTATATTTGGTTATTATTTGGTATAATTTGGTCATTATTTGGTATAATTTGGTCATTATTTGGTATAATTTGGTCATTATTTGGTATAATTTGGTCATTATTTGGTGTAATTCGGACATTATTTGGTATATTTTGATCATTATTTGGTGTAATTTGGACATTATTTGGTATATTTGGTCATTATTTGGTATATTTGGTTATTATTTGGTATAATTTGGTCATTATTTGGTGTAATTCGGACATTATTTGGTATATTTTGATCATTATTTGGTATAATTTGGTCATTATTTAGTGTAATTCGGACATTATTTGGTGTAATTCGGTCATTATTTGGTATATTTTGATCATTATTTGGTGTAATTCGGACATTATTTGGTATATTTTGATCATTATTTGGTATAATTTTGTCATTATTTGGTATAATTTGGTCATTATTTGGTATATTTTGATCATTATTTGGTCATTATTTGGTATAATTTTGTCATTATTTGGTGTAATTCGGACATTATTTGGTATATTTGGTCGTTATTTGGTATATTTGGTCATTATTTGGTATATTTGGTCATTATTTGGTATAATTTGGTCATTATTTGGTATAATTTGGTCATTATTTGGTATATTTGGTCATTATTTGGTATAATTTGGTCATTATTTGGTATATTTTGATCATTATTTGGTGCAATTCGGTCATTATTTGGTATAATTTGGTCATTATTTGGTATAATTTGGTCATTATTTGGTATAATTTGGTCATTATTTGGTATATTTGGTCATTATTTGGTATATTTTGATCATTATTTGGTATTATTTGATCATTATTTGGTATAATTTGGTCATTATTTGGTATATTTGGTCATTATTTGGTATATTTTGATCATTATTTGGTGTAATTCGGTCATTATTTGGTGTAATGTGGTCATTATTTGGTGTAATTCGGTCATTATTTGGTGTAATTCGGTCATTATATGGTATATTTTGATCATTATTTGGTGTAATTCAGACATTATTTGGTATATTTGGTCATTATTTGGTATAATTTCGTCATTATTTGGTGTAATTCGGTCATTATTTGGTATATTTTGATCATTATTTGGTATAATTTGGTCATTATTTGGTGTAATTCGGTCATTATTTGGTGTAATGTGGTCATTATTTGGTGTAATTCGGTCATTATTTGGTGTAATTCGGTCATTATTTGGTGTAATTCGGTCATTATTTGGTGTAATTCGGTCATTATTTGGTATAATTTGATCATTATTTGGTGTAATTCGGACATTAGTGTAATTTGGTCATTATTTAGTGTAATTCGGTCATTATTTGGTGTAATTCGGTCATTATTTGGTATATTTTGATCATTATTTGGTGTAATTCGGACATTATTTGGTGTAATTTGGTCATTATTGGTATTCAGACCTGTTTGCAGGAAGAATGGGACAAAATAACAGCTGGAACTCTGCATCACCTGGTTTCCTCAGAGTCAGAACGGCTTTAAGTGTTGGCAGAAGGAAACAAAGTGGGAAAAGGTTCACTGTCCCACATGTCTGAATTCACATTGTATTACACCCTTTTAATATGTGGGTTACTGAACCAGCTCCTCCAAATGGAGCTACAACTGAACGCCGTCTTTATCCCCGTCTGCTCCAGACGTTACAGCCTCACTGTGCTCTGATATAACAGTTTGCCTCAATACACTTTATCTAAATAACCAGATCACTGATAGTGACAGCAGCTGTTAGTCACAGTTTTAGACAAAGAAACAACTCATAGCTGTTTACTTCTGCTCATACAGTAAAGTCCGTTGATCTCAACCTGCAGGTCATGAACAGCAGGAAGTCACAAGATCCTTTAGGAGCTGAGGTTAAGAGCGATGAGGAAGGGTGATGAAGGGGAAAAGCAACACATTGTCTCTGGCTCAGATTATCAAACATTCCCTGAATGCATCGAAATGGTTTTATGCACATTTTCTTTACACCTTTTCAGCAATTTCAGAAAATGGCCCTGATTCAGTCGCACAGTTTCCCCTAAATAGCTCCGATCAAAGCAGGAGTATCATTAGTATGAATGCCCGTATCGATGCGGCCTTGTAACTGATGCAATCCAATCCCTGTGTTTGCTGAAACTGAGGCAGAAGGAGAGGGGGAGGGGCAGAGAAAAGAAACAGTTAAACGTATGAAAATGAGACGAAAGAGATTGCTGGGGCCTCTTTTTCCAGCCAATACCAAGTGAGCAGACGAGGCCAAAAACACGGCGGCCAATCACTGAGAGGACGGCTGGTCAGCTGACCGTGGGGCTGTGAGTTCCACAGAGAAGCCCGGTTGCTAAGGTAACTGGTTGGTATCCTAGAGACTGGCAGAGGGGCTTATGGGAAGCTGAATGAGAGACACTCAGAGGAGAGAAAGAGATGGAGCAGAAACCTCGTCTCACAAGCTGCTGAAATCATACAGTGGCATGGGAGGGTGCATGTGAGGGTGCATGTGAGGGTGCATGTGAGGGTGCATGTGAGGGTGCATGTGAGGGTGCATGTGAGGGTGCACGTATGTGTGCACGTTTGGGGTGTTGTGGCCATTTGTTAAATGAGATGATCTTATTTTCCCAGGCAGAGGAAGCACAGACTTCACCCAACTATATATAACTGCAGATCACACAAAGGCAGGGATGATACCTGCATACACCTGAGAGTGTGTGTGTGTCCATTCATCTATTCATCATCCATCCATCCATCCATTAATCATCCATCCATCATCCATCCATCCATCCATCTATTCATCTATTCATCCATCCATCCATCCATCCATCCATCCATCCATCCATCATCCATCATCCATCCATCCATCATCTATTCATCCTTCCATCCATCCATCATCCATCATCCATCATCCATCCATCTATTCATCCTTCCATCCATCTATCCATCTATCCATCCATCCATCATCCATCCATCCATCCATCATCCCTCCATCCTTCCTAAATGCCTCATGTTTAACAACAGAACTCAGACCTCTTCTTCTGTTAGTGTCTGACAGCCTGTGTTAAAGTCATATGAGATGCTGTCTCTCTTCTGCATGGATACCAGGCAGCATACCATGATACAACCGTGCACTGTGTGTGTGTGTGTGTGCACGTGCACTGTGTGTGTGCGTGCACTGTGTGTGTGTGTGTGTGCACGTGCACTGTGTGTGTGTGTGAGCGCCCTGTAACTTTCTGCAGTACAAGCCTAGAGAGCAGCAGTGATGCTTCCATCTTTTCTTCCCTGCATCTTTTTTCACTCATTCCTCAGCCCCATTCAAGCTGCCTCCCTCCCTCCTTCCTCCCTCCTTCCTCCCTCCCTCCTCCCTCCTTCCTCCCTCCTCCCTCCCTCCCTCCTCCCTCCCTCCCTCCTCCCTTCCTCCTCCCTCCTTCCTCCCTCCTTCCTCCCTCCTTCCTCCCTTCCTCCTTCCTTCCTCCTTCCTTACTTCCTCCCTCCTTCCTTCCTTCCTTCCCTCCTTCCTTCCTTCCTTCCTTCCTTCCTTCCTTCCTTCCTTCCTTCCTTCCTTCCTTCCTTCCTTCCTTCCTTCCTTCCTTCCTCCCTTCCTTCCTCCCTCCCTCCCTCCCTCCCTCCCTCCCTCCCTCCCTCCCTCCCTCCCTCCCTCCCTCCCTCCCTCCCTCCTCCCTTCCTTCCTCCTCTCTCCCTCCCTCCCTCCCTCCCTTCCTCCTTCCTTCCCTCCTCCCTCCTCCCTCCCTCCCTCCCTCCTTCCTTCCCTCCTTCCTCCCTCCCTCCTCCCTCCTCCCTCCTCCCCCCTCCTGTGGTAGAGGGTGAAGAACAGTGAAGAACAGTGAAGAACAGCTATGGGCAGCAGCTCACACACAGCCTCACTCAGAGAGCATATTACTGTATGCATGGCAGCACTCACACAGGGCTGTGGACTCACAAAGAGCATCAGACCATGCAGAGGCCTGCTGCCTTTCTCTACCTCCTCTGAGTTCAGTTCAGTCTTTAACTCCAGGAACAAGGTCTTCAGCTGCACTGGGACTGAAATGTATATTTCAGTATATGTCCAGGAAGCCTCTCTACCCATCTATACAACTGTGAAGACTTTGATATTCCAAAAAACTGTTAATAATATGTTGTTATCCCGTTTAAAGGGACATCTGGGATCATAATTAGTTGACCAGAGGTTGTCCTTTAATGTTCTGAGAGACGTTTTATGGTTTCAGCTCATCTGAATGAATTAAAGGCAGCGAAACGTCTCGGAAAAGTTGGAACTTTGGCAACGAAAAGGCTGGAAAATGAGATGACTTGAACACCTGGAGGAACACGTTGCAGCCAATCGGGTTCATGTGCAACAGGAAAGAGCATTTTGAGTCTTTTAGAAGTAAAGATGTGCAGAAAGGTTCAGCAAAAACTGTGAAGAAGCTCCAGGATAAAGTTCCTCAAGACTTTGATATTCCATCATCTGCAGAACATGATGTCATCAAAACTCAGGGAATCTGGAACCAAGTCTGCTGAATGTTCTAAATACTGTCGGACTTGAACGCAGCACGAGGAGGTGATCGTTGCTCATCTTTCACTCTGTTTCACGTTCAACTTCAACAACTAAACTCTCTGAAAAGCCTCCAGCTGATCCAAAACCCTGCAGCCAGAGTTCTGCTGAGATCCAACAGCAGAGATCATGTTTCTCCAGTTTTAGCTTCTCTTCATTGGCTCCCTGTTAGATTCAGAATAGAATTTAAGCTTCTTCTCCTCACATATAAAGCTCTTAATGACCGAGCTCCATCATATCTTAGAGATCTCACAGTTGGATATTTCCCCAACAGAGCACTTTGCTCTCAGGCTGCAGGTTTCCTTGTGGTTCCCAGAGTTTCTAAAAGCAGAATGGGAGGCAGAGCCTTCAGTTATCAGGCCCCTAAAAGCAGAATGGGAGGCAGAGCCTTCAGTTATCAGGCCCCTAAAAGCAGAATGGGAGGCAGAGCCTTCAGTTAGCAGGCCCCTAAAAGCAGAATGGGAGGTAGAGCCTTCAGTTATCAGGCCCCTAAAAGCAGAATGGGAGGCAGAGCCTTCAGTTAGCAGGCCCCTAAAAGCAGAATGGGAGGCAGAGCCTTCAGTTATCAGGCCCCTAAAAGCAGAATGGGAGGCAGAGCCTTCAGTTATCAGGCCCCTAAAAGCAGAATGGGAGGCAGAGCCTTCAGTTAGCAGGCCCCTAAAAGCAGAATGGGAGGCAGAGCCTTCAGTTATCAGGCCCCTAAAAGCAGAATGGGAGGCAGAGCCTTCAGTTATCAGGCCCCTAAAAGCAGAATGGGAGGCAGAGCCTTCAGTTATCAGGCCCCTAAAAGCAGAATGGGAGGCAGAGCCTTCAGTTATCAGGCCCCTAAAAGCAGAATGGGAGGCAGAGCCTTCAGTTATCAGGCCCCTCTCTGTGGAACCAGCTGCCAGTTTGGCTTCAGGAAGCAGACACCCTCTCTCTACCTTTAAGATCAGGCTTAAAACTCTCCTTTCTGATAAAGCTTATAGTTAGGGATGGCTCAGGTGAGCCTGAAACATCCCATAGTTCTGCTGCTATAGGCCCAGCCTGCTGGGGGAGCTCCCATGATGCACCTCTCCTCCCTCCATGTACAGATGACATCATTGCTGTCATTAACTTGTGTTTCTCTCTCTCAGCAGGTATCTCTGGCCTGGTGTTACGCTGCTTGTTGTCCCCTCTTTCCTGTCCTCTCAGCCCCAGCTGGTCCAGGCAGATGGACCCTTCCTGGTTCTGGTTCTGATGGAGGTTTCTTCCTGTTAAAGGGAGTTTTTTCCCTCCACGGTTTCATTGCAAACCCGTTGGTTTCCTTGAATTGGATCAGTATGAATAGGACTAATTCTGAATTGAATTAATTGGATTTGATTGGATTACGATCACAATGAATTGGCTTGAACTGGACTGTATTATTGAAGAGCCTTGAGATGACATTTGTTGTGATTTGTGATTATAAATAAAACTGAATTGAATTGAGCTGCAAGCTGATATCAACAAACTGAGCCTACTTTGCTGTTCTCAGCTGAAAACAGTGACTTCCTGCCTCCGGTTCTGTGATGTTCCACTTGAGCTGTGAGGCTGCACTGCATCAGGAAGTCTCCTGCTGTGAAACATATGGGATCTACTGCAGAAAAACTGTCCCAAACTGTCCCCACTTTCTCCAGAAAACCTCTGGTGTCCGTGTGAAGTCTGCTTATGGGACAAGTGGGCCAACTGCTGAGCTAACTAACTGCATGCCAGCTAGCTGCAGCCCTATTGTTCCTGTATGTGTGGGAAAAATGCATGTAAATTATGTCTGTTCGGTGGAGCAAAAAGGAGAATAAAAGAGTGCGATCTCCACCCATTTCTCTCTCCTGCAGAGCCAAAATGATCCCAGACAAGCCCCCACTTACATCACAAAATGCCCTGAGAGCAACAACGCAGAGTAAATAATTCCCCTTATGAGGCTAATAAAGAAGCTATCTGTCTTTTAGTGTTGAAAACCTTTTATTTGACGAAGCAAGAGTGTTGAAAACCTCGACAGCCTCGTCAGGGATTAATTTAATCTCCAATTTAACAGGTGCAGCCATTTAAAATCCGCTCCTGGTTAAAGGCAGTTATCTACACCCACAGCTGCAGCCTATTATGCCCGTAACAGTGTGAAAGGTGGATGCAAATATGTCTCTTCTATCAAATACGAATGGCTACAACATATTCAACAGTGGACAGCCTCTCAGAATGATTGTAAATGTAAATTTCTATTTAAAAAAACTGGCTCACCATCACTGCAAACTCACATATAAAAGAATCCTTTTCGTTTGAGTTAATTATGACAGAAACAAGGGTAAAGCTAGAGTTTTAGAGATTTAATGTGATTATATGGGGCCTTTAAAAGTACAGAAACGTGATGAATGGCGGCCTTTAGCATGTTCAGCTTTCCAGTTTAGGGAGAGAGAAGAAAGGCTGAAGGAGGCATGAAAGGTGGAGAAGAGAAAGATAAAAGACAGAAAGACGAGAGGGAACAAGGGACTCACAGTTAAACGTGTGAAATAACATACTGCTGCTGCTGTTATGGGATGTTTTAATATGATGAAGTGCTCCAACATGAGGGCTGAGCATCGTCCAAACTGCAGCCGTTAGGCTTCAAGTCTTTTATTGAATTACAGGCACAGAGACATGCAGAGAAGGTAGTTTTACCCAATAAGAAGAGTGATTCAATTCAATTCAATTCAGCTTTATTTATAAAGCGCCAGATTACAACAATTACAGTCATCTCAAGGCACTTAAGTAATAAAGTCCAATTCAAGCCAATTGGAATTCAATTCATTGTAATCATAATCCAATTAATTCATATGGAGCCAATTCAAAAATAATATCCAGCTAAGGAAACCAACAGATTGGACCAGAACTTGTCTTCAGTCCAATCTCCCGTCCTGAGCCTGAGGGACTGTGGAAAGGAACGACTCCCTTTAACAGGAAGAAACCTCTGGCAGAACCAGAACCAGGAAGAAACCTCTGGCAGAACCAGGAAGAAACCTCTGGCAGAACCAGAACCAGGAAGGAACCTCTGGCAGAACCAGGAAAAAACCTCTGGCAGAACCAGACTCGGGAAGAAACCTCTGGCAGAACCAGAACCAGGAAGAAACCTCTGGCAGAACCAGAACCAGGAAGAAACCTCTGGCAGAACCAGAACCAGGAAGAAACCTCTGGCAGAACCAGAACCAGGAAGAAACCTCTGGCAGAACCAGAACCATCCACCTCGACCAGCTGGGGTTTGAGAAGACAGAAAAGAGGGAAAAGAGGGGGTGATGAATGGGTTCAAACTGGGTTTATCTCTTACATTTATGTTCGCTTTGTTGGCACAAACTGTGCCAGAGATCATGGCATCATTGCCTGATTATCGTTAAAGAGCTGCTGGCATTCAGCATCATTTCTCAGGAGATAATGAACATGATTCCAGATGTTTTTACTTCTTCTCTGCAGTCATAGATGGTTTCTATGATTAAAACATCCAGAGGAGCACTTTCCCTGTTCCAGTGGTGGCCCACAATCATCGCTTGTTGGTGTGAAGCAGGACATTTGTTCCAAACCCAGTCACCTCCCAGCTGAAGCATCTGATAACAACCACCGTTCATCTCTCTGAGTTTGAGCAGAAACTAAACTTAACCAAGTGAACATCAGGACAGACGTGTGGAGAGGTGAGAAGGAGAGAAAATGTTCATTTTCCACCCCCTTCAACCACTAACGTGCACACGTGCACACGCACGTGCACACACAGGGGACGCCCCATTTAAAGATACATTATTAATGAACACACAGATGAAGCTTTTTATGAGGTTAATAATTGAAGAAAGATGAATTAGAGGAAGAGTTTTTTTTTTCCACATTTACCACCAACAAGCTCAAAATGGAGGAGCAGGCTCCTCTCCATCAACCCCTTCATCCATATCTCTATTCTGTCCCTCAACTTTCCTCCCCTCCGCTTCACATTTTCCACATCAGCGTCGGTCATCTTCGCTTCCCTCCTCTCCCGCTGCCTTCTCTCAGGTGTCCTCGTTGCCGTGGCAACAGCAGCCGACATAAAAATGAATCGCCATCATCTTGGGGGCGCACCGCCCTCCTGCAGCTCCAGAGAAAACACTCACTGTGTCAGGCTGACACGACACCGTCCCCATCGCTGCAACATTTGTTTAGTATCATCCAAGTGTCCCGTCACACACAAACACACACTGTTTCACTATCTCTGTGGGGACATCGTGTGCTCTGCAGCGCCCTCTAACTGTCACAACTGAATGCATAAAGCTTAGCTGCTCTTCGTCTAACCCTGATCCAGCATTTTGGTCACCAAAAAGCTGCCGTGGCTAAAATAAACACGCAAAACAGCAAGTGTTTAACATGAGATTTGGTTTGCAGTGAAAAATCTAGCATAAAGGCTACGTTACAGCAGTTAATAATTCAGAAGAAGAAGACCAGTTTGACCAGAGTTTGACTGTAATTTTCAGTTGAATTTGTTAGTCCACCAATGATGGAGAGTGCTGAACAGGATGTTTCTGTATTTATCAGACGCTTTTATCCAAAGCGACTTACAAATGAAGATATAGCAGCTATATAAAAAGCTAACAATAAGCTACATAGAAGGAACCCAGGAGTCCAGCAGTTAGCTGTAAGTTAGCAGTTAGCTGTAAGTTAGAAGTTAGCTGTAAGTTAGCAGTTAGCTGTAGGTTAGCAGTTTCTGTTTCTGTTTCTGTATTTATCAGACGCTTTTATCCAAAGCGACTTACAAATGAAGATATAGCAGCTGTATAAAAAGCTAACAATAACCTACATAGAAGGAACCCACGATTCCAGCAGTTAGCTGTACGTTAGCAGTTAGCTGTAAGTTAGCAGTTAGCTGTAAGCGAGCAGTTAGCTGTAAGTTAGCAGTAAGTTAGAAGTTAGCTGTAAGTTAGCAGTTAGCTGTAGGTTAGCAGTAAGTTAGCAGTTAGCTGTAGGTTAGCAGTTTATGTTTCTGTATTTATCAGACGCTTTTATCCAAAGCGACTTACAAATGAAGATATAACAGCTGTATAAAAAGCTAACAATAAGCTACATAGAAGGAACCCAGGAGTCCGACATCGTGTGCTCTGCAGCGCCCTCTAACTGTCACAACTGAATGCATAAAGCTTAGCTGCTCTTCGTCTAACCCTGATCCAGCTTTTTGGTCACCAAAAAGCTGCCGTGGCTAAAATAAACACGCAAAACAGCAAGTGTTTAACATGAGATTTGGTTTGCAGTGAAAAATGTAGCATAAAGGCTACGTTACAGCAGTTAATAATTCAGAAGAAGAAGACCAGTTTGACCAGAGTTTGACTGTAATTTTCAGTTGAATTTGTTAGTCCACCAATGATGGAGAGTGCTGAACAGGATGTTTCTGTATTTATCAGACGCTTTTATCCAAAGCGACTTACAAATGAAGATATAGCAGCTGTATAAAAAGCTAACAATAACCTACATAGAAGGAACCCACGATTCCAGCAGTTAGCTGTACGTTAGCAGTTAGCTGTAAGTTAGCAGTTAGCTGTAAGCGAGCAGTTAGCTGTAAGTTAGCAGTAAGTTAGAAGTTAGCTGTAAGTTAGCAGTTAGCTGTAGGTTAGCAGTAAGTTAGCAGTTAGCTGTAGGTTAGCAGTTTATGTTTCTGTATTTATCAGACGCTTTTATCCAAAGCGACTTACAAATGAAGATATAACAGCTGTATAAAAAGCTAACAATAAGCTACATAGAAGGAACCCAGGAGTCCGACATCGTGTGCTCTGCAGCGCCCTCTAACTGTCACAACTGAATGCATAAAGCTTAGCTGCTCTTCGTCTAACCCTGATCCAGCATTTTGGTCACCAAAAAGCTGTCGTGGCTAAAATAAACACGCAAAACAGCAAGTGTTTAACATGAGATTTGGTTTGCAGTGAAAAATCTAGCATAAAGGCTACGTTACAGCAGTTAATAATTCAGAAGAAGAAGACCAGTTTGACTGTAATTTTCAGTTGAATTTGTTAGTCCACCAATGATGGAAAGTGCTGAACAGGATGTTTCTGTATTTATCAGACGCTTTTATCCAAAGCGACTTACAAATGAAGATATAACAGCTTTATAAAAAGCTAACAATAAGCTACATAGAAGGAACCCACGAGTCCAGCAGTTAGCTGTAAGTTAGCAGTTAGCTGTACGTTAGCAGTTAGCTGTAAGTTAGCAGTTAGCTGTACGTTAGCAGTTAGCTGTAAGTTAGCAGTTAGCTGTAAGCGAGCAGTTAGCTGTAAGTTAGCAGTTAGCTGTAGGTTAGCAGTTTATGTTTCTGTATTTATCAGACGCTTTTATCCAAAGCGACTTACAAATGAAGATATAACAGCTTTATAAAAAGCTAACAATAAGCTCCATAGAAGGAACCCAGGAGTCCGACTCTGTCAGAGGGGACAGAGTAGAGATAGGGTGCAGGCATAGAAGGAAGAGCAGAAAGATAAAGTGCAGAGATAGAGGGGGGAGGGAAGTACAAGGTAAGTGCTGGGATAGGAGATGCTCTCTGAAGAGCTGGGTTTTCAGGAGCTTCTTGAAGATAGACAGGGACGCCCCTGTTCTGGTAGCGCTCGGTAGGTCATTCCACCATCGTGGGACGACACATGAACAGAGTTTGGATTGTCTTAGGCGTGGTGTAGGAGCTGCTAGACGACAATCCTGGGACCAACGGAGGGACCCAGTTGGGACAGAAGCCTTTGCAAGAGCATTCAAGTAGATGGAGCCGTTCCATTAAGCTCTTTGTAGCTAACATCAGGGACTTGGATCTGATGCTAAGGGCAGCCAGAGGAGCTCAATGAACAGAGGGGGGACGTGTTCTTTTAGGCTGATCCAAGACCAGACGCACCGCCGCGTTCTGGACCATCTGCAGAGGTTTCACAGACCAGTTAGGAAACCAGTTAGGAAACCAGTTAGGAGACCAGTTAGGAAACCAGTTAGGAAATCAGTTAGGAGACCAGTTAGGACACCAGTTAGGAAACCAGTTAGGAGACCAGTTAGGAGAACATTGCTGTAGTCAAGGTGGGAGATGAACCATGACCTGCACCAGGAGCTGGGGGGCATGTTGGATCCGGGATAAATGTTAATGTTTCTGTTCTTAAGCTCTCACTTTTATTCAATTCGAATGGTGGAGATGTAACAGGAAGTTAGGAGAGAGTCGTATGTTGGTGTCTGGGAACGTCCTAAAGGCCTTCAGAGAATAATTTATGCAGCTTATTGACATAAAGAGATTGCGAGATGGTAAGATTATCCTATACTTTTAAGGTTTAAGAGTTTTTCAAGTCCATCATCATCATCCAAGAGCTTTTCAGAGTAGCTAAAGACTTGAACCCCACCCTGAATAAAGGTCACCAGGACCTAAATGATCCCGGACAAGCCCCCACTTACATCAAAACATGGCTTATGAGCAACAACTAAAAGTAAATCCTTTCCCTGAAAGGACCACTGAAGAAGTTAAACGTATGTTGGAGATACAGAACATCGTAAAAAACCATGAAAACAAAGAAGATAATCTTCTTTTTGACTAAACATTTGTTTATTTTCATTTCTTCTTCAGGGTAAAGTAATGCTTTAATTGCATCACGCTGCTGTCTCATCTGACCCACTGGGAGTTTCAGGTGATGCAAATGTTCACATATTACCAGGAAATACTCATTTTCTTGGCAGTGAGGCCACATTTGCGTCATTTTAGTGGCACAGTGTGACAGGCAGTGCAATGCAACTAGTGCATGTGCATAAATGTGACATTCAAAAAGCAAAAAGCTGAGGAACATCGTCTGTGGCTGAGTTGATGTTGATGCTCCTAAGATGGACAAAAATACAGCTCCATCGACCGAGGACAGGAAGTCAGAAGGGCAGAGAGGGAAAGAAAGAGAAGAGAGACCCATGCTGATGCTATCTGCTAACCTTCAATTAGCAGCAGTAGTCAGCAGGGCACTGATTTGTCTCTAAATGCCAGAGGAGTGTTCAAACACACGCACACACATGCACAGGAATGTATTAATGTCACGAGTGGTATTACAGAGACCGAAAATTAGGGAAATGGAGATAATGAATAAATGCTTTGGAAGCTCCAGCCATTAAAAAAGCTCCAACACGCTGCCTTCCAACCACAGTGAGGTGCACGCTGCCTTCCAACCACAGTGAGGTGCACGCTGCCTTCCAACCACAGTGAGGTGCACGCTGCCTTCCAACCACAGTGAGGTGCGCGCTGCCTTCCAACCACAGTTAGGTGCACGCTGCCTTCCAACCACAGTGAGGTGCACGCTGCCTTCCAACCACAGTGTGCACGCTGCCTTCCAACCACAGTGAGGTGCACGCTGCCTTCCAACCACAGTGAGGTACACGCTGCCTTCCAACCACAGTGAGGTGCGCTGCCTTCCAACCACAGTGAGGTGCACTGCCTTCAAACTACAGTGAGGTGCGCTGCCTTCCAACCACAGTGAAGTACACGCTGCCTTCCAACCACAGTGAGGTGCACGCTCCCTTCCAACCACAGTGAGGTGCGCGCTGCCTTCCAACCACAGTGAGGTGCACACTGCCTTCCAACCACAGTGAGGTGCACGCTGCCTTCCAACCACAGTGAGGTGCACGCTCCCTTCCAACCACAGTGAGGTGCACGCTGCCTTCCAACCACAGTGAGGTGCACGCTGCCTTCCAACCACAGTGAGGTGCGCTGCCTTCCAACCACAGTGAGGTGCACGCTGCCTTCCAACCACAGTGAGGTGCGCGCTGCCTTCCAACCACAGTGAGGTGCACGCTGCCTTCCAACCACAGTGAGGTGCACGCTGCCTTCCAACCACAGTGAGGTGCACGCTGCCTTCCAACCACAGTGAGGTGCGCGCTGCCTTCCAACCACAGTGAGGTGCGTGCTGCCTTCCAACCACAGTGAGGTGCGCACTGCCTTCCAACCACAGTGAGCACGCTGCCTTCCAACCACAGTGAGGTGCACGCTGCCTTCCAACCACAGTGAGGTGCACGCTGCCTTCCAACCACAGTGAGGTGCGCGCTGCCTTCCAACCACAGTGAGGTGCACGCTGCCTTCCAACCACAGTGAGGTGCACGCTGCCTTCCAACCACAGTGAGGCACGCTGCCTTCCAACCACAGTGAGGCACGCTGCCTTCCAACCACAGTGAGGTGCGCGCTGCCTTCCAACCACAGTGAGGTGCACGCTGCCTTCCAACCACAGTGAGATGCGCGCTGCCTTCCAACCACAGTGAGGTGCGCGCTGCCTTCCAACCACAGTGAGGTGCACGCTGCCTTCCAACCACAGTGAGGTGCACGCTGCCTTCCAACCACAGTGAGGTGCACGCTGCCTTCCAGCCACAGTGAGGTGCGCGCTGCCTTCCAACCACAGTGAGGTGCGCGCTGCCTTCCAACCACAGTGTGCACGCTGCCTTCCAACCACAGTGTGCACGCTGCCTTCCAACCACAGTGAGGTGCACGCTGCCTTCCAACCACAGTGAGGTGCACGCTGCCTTCCAGCCACAGTGAGGTGCACGCTGCCTTCCAACCACAGTGAGGTGCACGCTGCCTTCCAACCACAGTGAGGTGCACGCTGCCTTCCAACCACAGTGAGGTGCGCGCTGCCTTCCAACCACAGTGAGGTGCGCGCTGCCTTCCAACCACAGTGAGGTGCACGCTGCCTTCCAACCACAGTGAGGTGCACGCTGCCTTCCAACCACAGTGAGGTGCACGCTGCCTTCCAACCACAGTGAGGCACGCTGCCTTCCAACCACAGTGAGGTGCACGCTGCCTTCCAACCACAGTGAGGTGCGCGCTGCCTTCCAACCACAGTGAGGTGCGCGCTGCCTTCCAACCACAGTGAGGTGCACGCTGCCTTCCAACCACAGTGAGGTGCGCGCTGCCTTCCAACCACAGTGAGGCACGCTGCCTTCCAACCACAGTGAGGCACGCTGCCTTCCAACCACAGTGAGGTGCACGCTGCCTTCCAACCACAGTGAGGTGCGCGCTGCCTTCCAACCACAGTGAGGTGCGCGCTGCCTTCCAACCACAGTGAGGTGCGCGCTGCCTTCCAACCACAGTGAGGTGCACGCTGCCTTCCAACCACAGTGAGGTGCACGCTGCCTTCCAACCACAGTGAGGTGCACGCTGCCTTCCAACCACAGTGAGGTGCACGCTGCCTTCCAACCACAGTGAGGTGCACGCTGCCTTCCAACCACAGTGAGGTGCGTGCTGCCTTCCAACCACAGTGAGGTGCACGCTGCCTTCCAACCACAGTGAGGTGCACGCTGCCTTCCAACCACAGTGAGGTGCACTGCCTTCCAACCACCGTGAGGCACGCTGCCTTCCAAACACAGTGAGGTGCACTGCCTTCCAGCCACAGTGAGGTGCACGCTGCCTTCCAACCACAGTGAGGTGCACGCTACCTTCCAACCACAGTAAGGTGCACGCTGCCTTCCAACCACAGTGAGGTGCACGCTGCCTTCCAACCACAGTTAGGTGCACGCCTTCCAGCCACAGTGAGGTGCACGCTGCCTTCCAACCACAGTGAAGTGCGCGCTGCCTTCCAACCACAGTGAGGTGCACGCTGCCTTCCAACCACAGTGAGGTGCACGCTGCCTTCCAACCACAGTGAGGTGCACGCTGCCTTCCAACCACAGTGAAGTGCGCGCTGCCTTCCAACCACAGTGAGGTGCACGCTGCCTTCCAACCACAGTGAGGTGCACACTGCCTTCCAACCACAGTGAGGTGCGCGCTGCCTTCCAACCACAGTGAGGTGCGCTGCTTTCAAACCACAGTGAGGTGCGCGCTGCCTTCCAACCACAGTGAGGTGCACGCTGCCTTCCAACCACAGTGAGGTGCACGCTGCCTTCCAACCACAGTGAGGTGCGCGCTGCCTTCCAACCACAGTGAGGTGAGCGCTGCCTTCCAACCACAGTGAGGTGCGCGCTGCCTTCCAACCACAGTGAGGTGCACGCTGCCTTCCAACCACAGTGAGGTGCACGCTGCCTTTCAACCACAGTGAGGTGCGCGCTGCCTTCCAACCACAGTGAGGTGCACGCTGCCTTCCAACCACAGTGAGGTGCACGCTGCCTTCCAACCACAGTGAGGTGCACGCTGCCTTCCAACCACAGTGAGGTGCGCTGCCTTCCAACCACAGTGAGGTGCACGCTGCCTTCCAACCACAGTGAGGTGGATGCTGCCTTCCAACTTTTTTAAAAGGAAACTAAATGCTGCAGGAACAACTTGGTGCTTTTCAGAGTGAAAGTGTAGCTCGGAAATTATACCTCTTCTATATCTCTGTGACGCCTAACCATTGGATCTTATTCTAAGTTTAAGACTCCTAAAGTTCAACAGTGTGCCAGCTGAATCTAAATAAGGATCAAAGGTCAACAGAATACATTTATTTAACTATTCAACTTGTCGAAGGACAAAGTTCCAACATGCTGGCATTCACCGAATGAGTCGGTGCCACTACAACCAGTCAGTGAACCTGTTTTAGCAACATAATTTCACAGCAAGTGCCGTCATTGTATGGCTTTTTCTTCAATGAGTTTGTCCATTTGCACATTTTCCTTTGACACCTGATTGAGGCTCCCACCAAACAGCAGCATAAATGGCCCTGGTGATGCTAACAGTGCTAATCCCAATGAACGAGTTATTTTTGTTTAACTGCAGCATCTAGACACCAAAGAACCTCTAAGTCTAGTGTCTAGTGGGTTGAATATGGGACCAGAGAAACCTCCATCCAGGTGATACGGAGCATTTATTCACCAATCCAACACTAAGCCTGCTCGTTATTTCAGACTGCAGGCCTGAGCCGGTCGTCTCGGTGTCTGAGAATTCACATTTTCCTGTAGTTTATCTCAGCCTCCTTGGATCTTTTGCTCAGTATCTCCCCTTCCTCTCCATCTGTCTGGCTTTCGCCGTGTAAGAGCACCAATGTGTTCTCTGACCAACCGAATTAGCACAGCTCTGACTGTGCTGCTGTGTTTTTGTGTGGTCTGGGGATGTGTGAGCCTGTGGCATCACTTCAACGCTGTCCGTCACAATGTCATTTCTCACCGCCCGTTACGGTAATGAACTTTAAGGTTGAAATGTTGTCATAAAATACAGAGTAAGCCATCAAACGCAATGACAACCATAGTCCCACAATTAGTACATACCATAGTTTTATATATAATGCAAAAGTTTGATTGTTTTAGTAGTTTAGTCTATCAAATCCATTTATAAATTATGCTAACGGACACACTTTTACCGTAAATGTGCATTTGAATGCATTGAAAATGTTCCTGGACGCACAACTTAACCCAACTATTGTATCGTCACATCCCTCTGAAAACCTTTTACCTGCATTTGATCTGAAATGACCGGCTCAGCACCATCAGACCCTCAGAGAGCTTCAGGGAAACCGTAACAAAATGCAGCTGCTACTTAGATAATGTGACGGTAATGAGCTGAGAGAGGATTTCATGGTTTTTGTGATGATGAAACATTTTGGCTCATGTCAAGAGGAACCGTAGCAATGACTGGATATTATTTCCAAATCTAAGTAATCTGAATCATGAGTTCCACAGCAGACTTTTGAGTTTGAGTGAGTGCACCTTTTTAATTTATGGTATTTTAAAAGCTCTGTTGAAAATAAGACACTTCTTGCATTATTCGTGGCTCCTACTGGCTTCAGGCCTGGAGACTCGCGGTCACCAGGAGGGCAGCTGTGACGAAGACTCTCTCCAGTCTGGGAAGAAGCAGGTCCTCCATCTGCTAAGATGCACTCAACTTTAAAATTCATCAAACTGTCGCTCTGTCACGTCATTTCCTGTCAGCTACAATCTGTCTATAAGCCCTCACAGTCAGAGCCTCAATAATTACTATCCCCATAATCTGTTAGTTCCTTAAAAGTCTGATTAAAGGAGGAATAACTTTGTCTATGATGCATGGGAAAGTCTACAGTTGTGACCTTTCACCCCTCACATCAACAGAAAATGACACACAGTAGAGGAAGTCATCAAGTATAGATTCAAATGTGCTCCATAATTTACATGTAGACAGCAGGCTCAAACACACGCCAACACTGGCGTCTGTGTGTAAGCAGCTTCATGGAAATGTTTAACAGGAAAAGTAGGACACAAGAGAAGAAAATGTGAAAGATCTGATTACAGGTGACTTCGGTCTGCGTGCGACAGGTAAACACTAAACCAGTATTTCTTCATAACTGTAGCTGCTTCATGTCATCTAAAAGGATGGGCTACAGAGGCAAAGAAGGAGGGATAAGGAAGGAAAACCTGGGCTCACAGGTGTAAAATATTTATAGGCACTGAAGCTTTGCAACACAATTATATATCTATTTATTTATTTAAATAATGTTATGGTACATAACAGCTAACCTTTAGTCCCAGCACTAACCATCAGGCCCAGCACTAACCATCAGGCCCAGCACTAACCATCAGGCCCAGCACTAACCATCAGGCCCAATGCTAACCTTAAGACCCAACACTAGCCTTTAGGCCCAGCACTAACCTTCAGGCCCAATGCTAACCTTAAGACCCAACACTAGCCTTTAGGCCCAGCACTAACCTTCAGGCCCAACACGAACCTTCAGGCCCAACACGAACCTTCAGGCCCAACGCTAACCTTCAGGCCCAACGCTAAACTTCAGGCCCAACACTAACCTTAAGACCCAACACTAGCCTTTAGGCCCAGCACTAACCTTCAGGCCCAATGCTAACCTTAAGACCCAACACTAGCCTTTAGGCCCAGCACTAACCTTCAGGCCCAACACGAACCTTCAGGCCCAACACGAACCTTCAGGCCCAACGCTAACCTTTAGGCCCAGCGCTAACCTTTAGGCCCAGCGCTAACCTTTAGGCCCAGCGCTAACCTTTAGGCCTAGCGCTAACCTTTAGGCCCAGCGCTAACCTTAAGACCCAACGCTAACCTTCAGGCCCAACGCTAACCTTTAGGCCCGATGCTAACCTTTAGGCCCGATGCTAACCTTAAGACCCAACACTAGCCTTCAGGCCCAACACGAACCTTCAGGCCCAACACGAACCTTCAGGCCCAACACGAACCTTCAGGCCCAACGCTAACCTTTAGGCCCAGCGCTAACCTTTAGGCCCAGCGCTAACCTTTAGGCCTAGCGCTAACCTTTAGGCCCAGCGCTAACCTTAAGACCCAACGCTAACCTTCAGGCCCAACGCTAACCTTTAGGCCCGATGCTAACCTTAAGACCCAACACTAACCTTTAGGCCCAGCACTAAACTTCAGGCCCAACGCTAACCTTTAGGCACAACGCTTACCTTCAGGTCCAACGCTAACCTTCAGGCCCAACACTAACCTTCAGGCCCAACACTAACCTTCAGGCCCAACGCTAACCTTCAGGCCCAATGCTAACCTTAAGGCCCAAACACTAACCTTTAGGCCCAACGCTAACCTTCAGGTCCAATGCTAACCTTTAGGCCCAGCGCTTACCTTCAGGTCCAACGCTAACCTTCAGGTCCAATGCTAACCTTCAGGTCCAACGCTAACCTTCAGGCCCAACACTAACCTTCAGGCCCAACACTAACCTTCAGGCCCAACGCTAACCTTCAGGCCCAATGCTAACCTTAAGGCCCAAACACTAACCTTTAGGCCCAACGCTAACCTTTAGGCCCAACGCTAACCTTTAGGCCCAACGCTAACCTTTAGGCCCAGCGCTAACCTTTAGGCCCAAGGCTAACCTTTAGGCCCAGCACTAAACTTCAGGCCCAACACTAACCTTTAGGCACAACACTAACCTTCAGGTCCAACGCTAACCTTCAGGCCCAACGCTAACCTTCAGGCCCAGCACTAACCTTCAGGCCCAACGCTAACCTTCAGGCCCAGCACTAACCTTCAGGCCCAACGCTAACCTTCAGGCCCAACGCTAACCTTCAGGCCCAGCACTAACCTTCAGGCCCAACGCTAACCTTCAGGCCCAACGCTAACCTTCAGGCCCAGCACTAAACTTCATTTGGAGACACAACTGCCAATAAATTCTAAGTGATGCAGTGACAGTACGTTTGCATTCATCAGTGTGATGACGCTTTTTACATTTCACTGGATTAGATCATCTGTCCTTTTGTCATTGTAACAACACTGTTTTTGGACGTGTGATTATGAAAATATGGAGGTTTCTGTGATCTTTACCAGCGGAGAATGCTCAGAAACCTAAATAAGATGTTTACATGCCATTGGTTCTGGTTTCTACCACAGCATGAGACCTTTTTCTGGGATTTGAAGACAGAGTTTAACGTTTAAATGTGCAACACATGACCAGGATACAGACTAAACTTTAAAGTAAAAAGCACCTCTGCAGGCAGGACACATAAATACATAAGCAGCATCACAACTAACCGAACACAAAGGTTAAACGTGTCATTTCTTTGCTCTCTGCTGGCCGGATAACGAGCATCAGATCCGCTCGTCCTCGGTCTCAGGAGGCACTGGGCTGTGAGCAGTTACCTACAACAACAGAGACTTCTGTGCTGCCACAGAGCCAAAGCTTAATTCTATTAGTTTCTATTTTAAGACAGGTTTAATTAAGAAACTGACTGCTTACTGAACTGCACATGCCACGAAGATGACACTGATAGAGCACAACATACTGGAGCTGCAGTGAAATGACAGTTGTCTGTATGAGCTAATAAAAACCGGGACAGATTCCAGGTATTTATCGTCATCCCTGGATATTCGTGCAGTTATGGAGAGCATCTGATGAACAACAGTGAGTCCGTTTATGTGACATTCAAGAGAAGAAAAGAATTTTTGTGCCGGTCCAACCAAAACCGGACTGCATGGAAACACTCAGCTGGACTCAGCTGCTCTGTTCAGGCTCCAAACTTCCATCTTTCTGCATATTTTAGTAAAAACAGTAAAGGGAAGCGTACGTTCATTATAAAATAATCATGGTTAGGACTAAAATACATCCCAGCGCCCCCGTCCTCTTGATGGAAGCCATTTTAACTTCACATGCAGCTGCTCTCAGCCCCGCCACATGTTGCATATTCTTTGGGAGTAATTACAGGACGTTTCTGCATGCATGAACACACCCATGGGGTCGGGTTTTTTTTGGAGGAGGACAACTGGGATTATTTCACGGGGAGATATCCAGACAAACTCAAACTTTGCATTAAAGCCCTTCTCACGAAATTAAACTTTACAAAACCTTTGACCGGAGGCGTTAAATGACTTCTGTTCAACTTTCCATTTCATCCCAAAGCCACGTGGCAGCTGGAGGCAGGAGATCTACACATCTTGGGTTGTGTATGACGGAGATGATGCATTAATCTTATAGACAGGTGTTATTTTTAGCTCTTCCTAATGAGCTTCGCCAGCAGCTGGCTGACAGAACGAATTCAGCAGCAACAATAGCACCTCAACACCAGCACATGAAAGTCCACACCGAATAAGAGACCAGCAGCAAGTGTTTGGACTTATTCTACAAAACTTACAGCAGCATGTGCAGGTGTTGACTTTAATTCTTAACCGGCAGCTTCACAGTAAATTTTACATGACAACAAACGAAATGTTTTCCGACAGCGACCGCTGTCTCCACCGCAGTAAACTGTTTCTGCTGTCCGAACCGACGCAGCAGCTGCTGACATTTGCTTGTTTTGTGGAGGAATTGAAATGCGATAACATTAATTCAGGCTCTTTTATCAGCCTGATCTATTGGCTACAACACAAACACACTCAGGCGTGTAGCGGCGCAGCAGTGTGTCAGTGTGCTAACCCCTGAAGACCATCTCCCTCCTCCTCTCTGTCTGCGCTCTTTCCTCCTCCAGCCCTCTCTGCATTGTTCTTTCCACCTGAGGGAGAATAATTCATGTTTCTCTCCACCTCTCATTCTTTCTCTCTCTTCTCGGGGGAGTAAACTCTGTTCTCTCTGTCTCCCAGCACCTGAGAACCCAATGCCTGAGGTCATTTGCACACACCCCTGGAGAGAGCTCTACTATTAGACACACACACACATAAAAATGCCAGTTTTCTTCATGACTGACTGATAACAGGCTGTGTGAGACTTGCTGGCATCAAACCATTCATTCTACCCTGAGATTATATTGTGTCTATGGCCACTGGGCTGAGAGAGGAAGAGTAGCCTCACAATCCGACACTCAGCACAGAGCTACAAGTGAAGAGAGGATTTCCAGAAATAGTCCCAATGTGCAGAATGTTTTCATTTTTAACCGTTCAATGTTCAGCGACCTCATCCTTTCCAACATTATTGGGCAACCAAGTTTGTTTCAGGGCCAACAGCATCTTCTCTGCCACTTCTGGGGCGCGATCAGGGTTCTGTGGACACTGAGGTCCAAGGCTTCAGGCCTAACTTAACCCTCAGGTCCAACACTAACCTTTAGGTCCAACACTAACCTTTAGGCCCAGCATTAAACTTCAGGCCCAACGCTAACCTTAAGGCCCAACGCTAACCTTAAGGCCCAATGCTAACCTTTAGGCCCAACACTAGCCTTTAGGCCTAGCGCTAACCTTTAGGCCCAATGCTAACCTTTAGGCCCAACGCTAACCTTTAGGCCAAGCATTAAACTTCAGGCCCAACGCTAACCTTTAGGCCCAACGCTAACCTTAAGGCCCAACACTAACCTTTAGGCCCAACGCTAACCTTAAGGCCCAACGCTAACCTTTAGGCCCAACACTAGCCTTTAGGCCTAGCGCTAACCTTAAGGCCCAACGCTAACCTTAAGGCCCAACGCTAATCTTTAGGCCCAGCACTAAACTTCAGGCCCATCGCTAACCTTTAGGCCCAACACTAGCCTTTAGGCCCAACACTAACCTTAAGGCCCAACGCTAACCTTTAGGCCCAACACTAGCCTTTAGGCCTAGCGCTAACCTTAAGGCCCAACGCTAACCTTAAGGCCCAACGCTAATCTTTAGGCCCAGCACTAAACTTCAGGCCCATCGCTAACCTTTAGGCCCAACACTAGCCTTTAGGCCCAGCGCTAACCTTAAGGCCCAATGCTAACCTTAAGGCCCAACGCTAACCTTTAGGCCCAACGCTAACCTTTAGGCCCAACGCTAACCTTAAGATCCAACACTAACCTTTAGGCCCAGCACTAAACTTCAGGCCCAGCGCTAACCTTTAGGTCCAGCACTAACCTTCAGGCCCAACGCTAACCTTTAGGCCCAACGCTAACCTTAAGGCCCAACGCTAACCTTTAGGCCCAACGCTAACCTTAAGATCCAACACTAACCTTTAGGCCCAGCACTAAACTTCAGGCCCAGCGCTAACCTTTAGGTCCAGCACTAACCTTCAGGCCCAACGCTAACCTTAAGGCCCAACGCTAACCTTAAGGCCCAACGCTAACCTTAAGGCCCAACGCTAACCTTTAGGCCCAACGCTAACCTTAAGATCCAACACTAACCTTTAGGCCCAGCACTAAACTTCAGGCCCAGCGCTAACCTTTAGGTCCAGCACTAACCTTCAGGCCCAACGCTAACCTTTAGGCCCAACGCTAACCTTAAGGCCCAACGCTAACCTTTAGGCCCAACGCTAACCTTAAGATCCAACACTAACCTTTAGGCCCAGCACTAAACTTCAGGCCCAGCGCTAACCTTTAGGTCCAGCACTAACCTTCAGGCCCAACGCTAACCTTAAGGCCCAACGCTAACCTTAAGGCCCAACGCTAACCTTAAGGCCCAACGCTAACCTTTAGGCCCAACGCTAACCTTAAGATCCAACACTAACCTTTAGGCCCAGCACTAAATTTCAGGCCCAGCGCTAACCTTTAGGCCCAACGCTAACCTTAAGATCCAACACTAACCTTTAGGTCCAGCACTAAACTTCAGGCCCAGCGCTAACCTTTAGGCCCAATGCTAACCTTTAGGTTCAGCACTAACCTTCAGGCCCAACGCTAAAGTTAGCCGGTGTTATGTTCCTGCTGGAATCGTCACAAATCGTCATATTAGACTACTGGCGATTTTTAAGTCTCCACTCATATCTACCACAGCGGTAGATATGAGCCCTCTCTTGCTATTGTTGTTGGTCTTAAATCCCAACCCCCCCCCCAATTTTCTCCTCAAATCATTTTATTGTCAGTAATACATGGTCTGAGTGGCATTATCCCATATTTGCTCAGATAACGCTGCACCTGCTCCCCATGTGTACTAAATTCCCCAAATTAGAAGAGTTAAAAATCCAAACATCAGCATCAGAGCAGGCAGGTTTTCATGCACGTGTTGGATTATTTCTTTCTTTGGTGAAAGCAGCATTGATGATTGGCGGTTTAGGTCACTGTGGCTGACAGAAGCAAGACATCGTGGTCGTGCTGTAGCAGCTTGGTGCGGTAAGACAGGTCCATGTGCCTGTCATATGATGCTGGCAGCACCAGTCTGGCAAAAACAGCGAGGAGGTTAGTGAGACTGTGAGGTGTGTGTTGCCTTAAGGCCCAGCGCTGAGCCTTTCTGATGTTATGCACTTTGACAGGCTTTACTACTTAAAATCCACCGTTGGTTCAAAGACACCATTCTCACACACACACGTGCACGCACACACGTGCACGCACACACACAAATGCAAACAGAAGGCAGGAATATAATGGAAATAGAGGCAGCTGGTGAATGTTTCCGATGCGGCAGGAAGTGATGTCATCTATCACATCATTTTACACTTTCTCTTTGAAAGTGATGCAAATTCTGTCTCATATAAATGTATTTTATGTCTATAAATAACAGCTATCAACCTTTCTATAGCCAGGAATTCGTTCTGTTTTTGATTCGCATTTCGTTAATGTACAAAAGATGAAAATGACATGACTCAGCAGCTGTTTCTGCTCTGAATAATAAACTCAGAGACTGACCGGGGCCTTCCCAGGTGTGATTTAATGTTCCAGATTAAAGTAATTCCTGAAGAAGAGTCCTCTCCATTTTCCTTCTGTGGGTATCCACCAGTTTCTCTGTTAGGACAACAGCGAATCACAGCCTCTAACAACGTAGCCCCTCTGGCGAGACCACACAGCCGAGTTTATTCATTTCAAACCAACAATGGATGACTCATATCTCTTTTTGCAGATATTCAAATTTGGTTGGAAGTGAATCAAATGATCGATGGCTGATGTCGTGTATGAGGTGGAAAGAAGGGCTGCGAAATGATCAGATTTGTCAACTGCTGTGGCCCGAAACATTCAAGATTAACACTATTAATGTGTTATAAATAGATAAAAAACATCGGACTTTTTGTCTCGTTTTACCAACTGAATCAGACCCAAAAATATTCGGTTTCTTTAATCAAAACAGTTGGTTAATAAATCTAACAAATTTACAAACTAAAACCAGTTCCCTCACTTTAACAATGAAGAACACAAATAATAAATAATAACACTATAATAACACTATTAATGTGTTATAAATAGATATAAAACAGACTTTTTGTCTCGTTTTAACAACTGAATCAGACCCAAAATATTTGGTTTCTTTAATCAAAACAGTTGGTTAATAAATCTAACAAATTTACAAACTAAAACCAGTTCCCTCACTTTAACAATGAAGAACATGAATAATAAATAATAACGCTATAATAACACTATTAATGTGTTATAAATAGATTAAAAACATCAGACTTTTTGTCTTGTTTTACCAACTGAATCAGACCCAAAAATATTTGGTTTCTTTAATCAAAACAGTTGGTTAATAAATCTAACAAATTTACGAACTAAAACCAGTTCCCTCACTTTAACAATGAAGAACACGAATAATAAATAATAACATTATAATAACACTATAATAACACTATAATAACACTATAATAACACTATTAATGTGTTATAAATAGATAAAAACATCAGACTTTTTGTCTCGTTTTACCAACTGAATCAGACCCAAAATATTTGGTTTCTTTAATCAAAACAGTTGGTTAATAAATCCAACAAATTTACAAACTAAAACCAGTTCCCTTACTTTAACAATAAAGAACATGAATAATAAATAATAACACTATAGTAACACTATAATAACACTATAATAACACTATAATAACCCTATTTTCATAGTAAAATCTCTTGAATGTGACTCAATGTGCACATACTGATGCAAAGAAAGTTAACTTACATGTTATAGTTGAAGTAATTGGAGTTTATCATGTTTACTGTCTTACTTGTGTGTAAATTAGATTCATGAGTCTGATGGCAGTGTGTAAAATCAGTTTATCAGATGACCAAACGTATTATTGTGAGCGAGACACAGGTATCTGCTTGTTTCCTCCTCAGTTTCACTGACTGCCTCATCCATCCTCCTTCTAAAACGCTCACCCTGTTCAAGATTGCTGGATTTCATCCCAGTATACGCTGGCTGGCAGTCTGGCGAAGGAGCTGGCAGCCATCATTAAAGCGGCGTGTCTTTGGACTGAAGCAGAGCAGGAAAAACCTGCCAACTGTACACAGGAAGCTGGGAACAAACCACTCAACTGAGAAGAGGCGCCGGAGCACAGCAAGTGGACAACTGTCCCTGATGTGAGGAGCCTCCACGATCCAGGAAGTGAATCAGAGCGTTTCCACACAGAAAAACCGTGGGAATAATAGGACAAAAATGCACAGAAACTGCAGCCAGCTGCAGGAAAGCAGACCTCAACACAGAAATGGAGCAGATTAATCTGCAGGTTGACCTTCTTAACCTGGTTGGACGGGATCTGTGACACGTCCACGACTCCGGAGCAGTGAACCTCAAGCTTCTGCACTGATGTGTCATCCTTAGCTGCAGCTTTAGGTGGAGAACCTGTCCCTACGAGCTGAGTAATCTGCCCGGGACTAAGAGAGGAAACACAGAAGCGTTTAGCCTCGTTCCTGCCTGCAGCTCTAAGCACTTTTGGTTGAAATGTGGCTGAAGTGGAACACTTAGCGGCAATAATTGATACGAAACAGAATAAGACAGGAGCTAAAATAAAAAGTATTATGACTAAAAGGTTTTTTGGTGTTAAACGGTTAACAGAAAGTCTGCTTTAAGGAACACTGAAGTGTGTTCATGAGCAGATTGAGCATCGTGATCATTACACAGATTATTAACCCCTGAGAATAACTGGCCGGTTTCCGCGGCGACAGGCACCAGCCTGTCTGCCAACTCCTTGTTTCTGTCTCCTCCCTTTATTTCATCCCAGCTCCCTCTTATCTCCCATCCTCCGTCGCTTCAAGAGTCCATCGAGACACAAAGTGTTCCTCTGACGTCAGGGCTTTTGTTGCTGCTGTGCAGCAGCTGTGTCCTTAATTTCCTTCTTTTCAGATGTTCTGGATCAGATTTTGTTACATCAACTGGAGCAACACTTTGAAACTTTGCTGAATACTTCGTCTCTGTCGATGGGGGACAATAAAAAGGCAATTTAACATCTCTGAAGCGGCAGTAAAATAGAAATGAATATGCAGAACTGGAGCTGTGTTGCGTGGACATTCAGCAGCTGATCATTCAGTGCACGTATACACGTTATGTAACGTTACGAGCATTGTGTGGATGCATCGAAGCAATTGATACTTACTAATGCTGCTCTGGTTATAAAATGTTAAGCTACTCTTTGACTGTATTCACATGCTCCCAAACAACCAACACCACTTCAGAAGAGATGCTAAGAGATGTTAAGAGATGCAAGAGATGCTAAGAGATGTTAAGAGATGCAAGAGATGCAAGAGATGCTAAGAGATGCTAAGAGATGCAAGAGATGCTAAGAGATGCTCAGAGATGCTAAGAGATGCAAGAGATGCTAAGAGATGCTCAGAGATGCTAAGAGATGCTCAGAGATGCTAAGAGATGCTAAGAGATGCAAGAGATGCTAAGAGATGCAAGAGATACTAAGAGATGCTAAGAGACGCTAAGAGATACTAAGAGATGCAAGAGATGCTAAGAGATGCTCAGAGATGCTAAGAGATGCAAGAGATGCTAAGAGATGCTCAGAGATGCTAAGAGATGCTCAGAGATGCTAAGAGATGCTAAGAGATGCAAGAGATGCTAAGAGATACTAAGAGATGCAAGAGATGCTAAGAGATGCAAGAGATACTAAGAGATGCTAAGAGACGCTAAGAGATACTAAGAGATGCAAGAGATGCTAAGAGATGCTCAGAGATGCTAAGAGATGCAAGAGATGCTAAGAGATGCTAAGAGATGCTAAGAGATGCTCAGAGATGCTAAGAGATGCAAGAGATGCTAAGAGATGCTCAGAGATGCTAAGAGATGCTCAGAGATGCTAAGAGATGCTCAGAGATGCTAAGAGATGCTAAGAGATGCAAGAGATGCTAAGAGATGCAAGAGATGCTAAGAGATGCTAAGAGATGCAAGAGATGCTAAGAGATGCTCAGAGATGCTAAGAGATGCAAGAGATGCTAAGAGATGCTCAGAGATGCTAAGAGATGCTCAGAGATGCTAAGAGATGCTAAGAGATGCAAGAGATGCTAAGAGATGCAAGAGATACTAAGAGATGCTAAGAGACGCTAAGAGATACTAAGAGATACTAAGAGATGCTAAGAGATGCTCAGAGATGCAAGAGATGCTAAGAGATGCTAAGAGATGCAAGAGATGCTAAGAGATACTAAGAGATGCTCAGAGATGCTAAGAGATGCTCAGAGATGCTAAGAGATGCTCAGAGATGCTAAGAGATGCTAAGAGATGCAAGAGATGCTAAGAGATGCAAGAGATACTAAGAGATGCTAAGAGATGCTATGAGATACTAAGAGATGCTAAGAGACGCTAAGAGATACTAAGAGATACTAAGAGATGCTAAGAGATGCTAAGAGATGCAAGAGATGCAAGAGATGCTAAGAGATGCTAAGAGATGCTAAGAGATGCAAGAGATGCTAAGAGATAATCAGAGATGCTAAGAGATACTAAGAGATGCTAAGAGATGCTAAGAGATGCAAGAGATGCAAGAGATGCTAAGAGATGCAAGAGATGCTAAGAGATACTAAGAGATGCTAAGAGATACTAAGATATGCTAAGAGATACTAATATATGCTAAGAGATGCTCAGAGATGCTAAGAGATGCTCAGAGATGCTAAGAGATACAAGAGATTCTAAGAGATGCTAAGAGATGCTAAGAGATGCTAAGAGATGCAAGAGATGCTCAGAGATGCTAAGAGATGCTAAGAGATACTAAGAGATACTAAGAGATGCTCAGAGATGCTAAGAGATGCTAAGAGATGCTAAGAGATACTAAGAGATGCTCAGAGATGCTAAGAGATGCTAAGAGATGCTAAGAGATACTAAGAGATGCTAAGAGATGCTAAGAGATAATGATATACAGATCATGGAGCTGAGGGCTGCTGAAAAAGCCCCCAAAAAGCAGGTGGATATGAGCAATATGGACTTAAGGAACATCCTCAAACTGGAGAAATCTGACCCTGTGCACCGTTATCTAATTGAGACCTGAGTGAAAAGTGCTCAGATTGATGAAGCAGGCTATTTCCAGCCTTTCACCACTCTGCATGCATGCATTGTGAGTGGATGTGTCACGCCGCCCTTGGACACAAGCTTGTGGAATGTGTTGAGAGCGAAGCAAAACACTGGGTTACCACAGCAACTGGCGAAGGCCGGGGGAAGCAGATGGGGCGGGTGGGCGGATCGCTACCAGCAGACAAGGTAAGAGCAGGATGAGAGGAGTTTAATATCTGCTGTCATCCGAATATACGGCGAGAGGGAAGAAAAGGGGCGGGGTTTCATTTAGGGGTGTTGTTTTTCAGGCTCATCCTTTATCGCTGCGAGTCGGATGTCTGCTTACTCTGAGGGGAAGTGAGATGTAGAGTTCAGTTTAAACACAGACCCTCTGTTTACTGTCTGCTGTCACACGCCCCCCTTTTTCTCCTGATTTATCTGCTTTGCTTCCTCTTCTCCCCCTTGAACAACACTCCTCTCCCCTCCAAAGCTGTCTTTACTTCATTCTGACACCTTCGTGTCATCTCTCAACCTCTAGCATCGTGCTTACTAATGCTGCTCTGGTTATAAAAACGATGTTAAGCTACTCTTTGACTGTATTCACATGCTCCCAAACCGCCAACACCACTTCAGAAGAGATGCTAAGAGATGCTAAGAGATGCTAAGAGATGCAAGAGATGCTAAGAGATACTAAGAGATGCTAAGAGATGCTAAGAGATGCTCAGAGATTCTAAGAGATACTAAGATATGCTAAGAGATACTAAGAGATGCTAAGAGATGCTAAGAGATGCAAGAGATGCAAGAGATGCTAAGAGATGCAAGAGATGCTAAGAGATGTTAAGAGATACTAAGAGATGCTCAGAGATGCTAAGAGATACTAAGACATGGTAAGAGATACTAAGATATGTTAAGAGATACTAAGAGATGCTAAGAGATGCTAAGAGATGCAAGAGATGCTAAGAGATGTTAAGAGATACTAAGAGATGCTCAGATATGCTAAGAGATGTTAAGAGATACTAAGAGATGCTCAGAGATGCTAAGAGATGCTAAGAGATGCAAGAGATACTAAGAGATGCTAAGAGATGCTAAGAGATACTAAGAGATGCTAAGAGATGCTAAGAGATGCTAAGAGATGCTAAGAGATGCTAAGAGACGCTAAGAGATACTAAGAGATGCTAAGAGATGCTAAGATATGCAAGAGATACTAAGAGATGCTAAGAGATGCTAAGAGATACTAAGAGATGCTAAGAGATGCTAAGAGATGCTAAGAGATGCTCAGAGATGCTCAGAGATGCTAAGAGATGCTCAGAGATGCTCAGAGATGGTAAGAGATGCAAGAGATTCTAAGAGATTCTAAGAGATGCTAAGAGATGCAAGAGATTCTAAGAGATTCTAAGAGATGCTAAGAGATGCTAAGAGATGCTCAGAGATGCTCAGAGATGCTAAGAGATACTAAGAGATACTAAGAGATGCTAAGAGATGCAAGAGATGCTCAGAGATGCTAAGAGATGCAAGAGATACTAAGAGATGCAAGAGATGCTCAGAGATGCTAAGAGATGCAAGAGATTCTAAGAGATACTAAGAGATGCTAAGAGATGCTAAGTTCATCCGCTGAAGTTTTCTGTAATACGCTGGCTTCCTTTCAGCCCCTAAATACACAGAACCGAGCTGCCATGTATGCTGTGGTTCCAGCTCCATCATAAGCTCCTGAAGGGCTTCATATCTTTGCATAGAAAGTCTCCGGCCTGCTGTAACCGACTGCGCTGAGCAGCAGGTAGCCGTTGAACACCGGCCATGGGCTGCAGCAACTACTTGAATATTGATTATTCTATCGATTAATCAGGTGATTTGTTCCTTACTAGAGTCCATCCCAACTAACAAGCCTGTGATTGGCTACATTAAAATGCTTCTGTGAAGCGTTCCCTCGTGTTTTCCCCCACATGTGGACCGGGCTTTCAGCTACTTTGTGCACAAAGAGCCGTGTTTTCACGTTTCTTTTTGCTTGAAACGGTAACAAACTTCAGACATTTCTCGCCGTTTACCTCCAAACGAGGAGGGATCTTAGCCAAAGCTTTCCACAGGACGGCCGTTACCGTTAAACCTAAAACGATCCCAGGAGGTGAGATATTGTTGTCGTAGCAACGGAAAGAGATGCTGCGTCAGGGCGGCTTTTGTTTTTAAAGAAATGCCGGTGTAACGAATAAATAAAACCATAAATTTGTCATTTGTTTGAAGTGGACAAACGCTCTTATCTACATTTACAGCATAACAATACTCTGAAACACTGCCTGTCAGGTTATTTGGTGCCAGGACTAACATCTAAACATGGCTTTTCTTGCTAGTTTTCTCCATTTTTAAACAAAAATCAGCAAACAGCCTGTTTTTCTGAGCAGGTCACAGTGACACCAGAGAGCTGCATCTGTTCTTACTTTGAATGGGTGACATTTCCAAAGTTTACTGCTCACATGTATTTACAGCTTCCTTTGAATTGATTTCCTGCATTTAGAGTTTGTTTAACTTTCATCTCACCGGCTCCAGCCTCCAACTGAGAGATCACACGGATAAAATGTCCTGATCAATAGGCGTATTGTTATTTCACCTCTCCAGTGAACATCAGTAGCTCTGCTGTGATTAAAAATATACCATGCCTTTGGAGGAGGTTAAGAGAGAGGAGTCGGGGCTTTTTTCCTTCAGGCAGCAACCTTAGAGGCCGAATGTCTAAAGTGCAAACGCTGGGAGAGTGTGGAACAGATGAAGTAACGTAATAATTCATCGTGAATTTGTCTATTTGTCCACAAATGTGTTTAAAACAATGTTCCTCAGAGAAAGACTGGAAGGGATCTGCATATTTCTGCCTCTACAGAGCAGAATATCATTAAAGCATTCAGGGAACCTGGAGGAGTTTCAGTGTAAAGGACGAGGGAGCAAGCCTAAGCTGGACCCCGTGACCTCTGACCCCTCAGACGCTGCATCAAGAACCGTCATTCATCAGCAGCTGATAGAAGCACCTGGACAAGGGATTACTGTGGAAACCTTTGTCAAGCACCACAATACAGAGTTCCATTCACAAGCTTTACTGTGCAGGAAAGAAGCCTGATGTTAACCTCGTCCACTTCTCTGGGCTCGGAGGCGTCTGGGATGGACCGTCACACGGTGGAAACGTGTGCTGTGGTCAGACCCATCAGTATTCCACATCTTTGTTGGAAGAAATGGAGCAAAGAGCAAAAGCAGCATCCAGCCTGCTGTCAGCAGCCAGTCCCTGCAGCCAGGCTCTGTGATGGTATGGGGTTGGATCAGGGGGCAAAGCTCATTTCCACTTCTGTGACGGCAGCATTAATGCAGAAAAGCTCACTGAGATTTTACAGCAACATATGCTGCCTTCAGGGCCACATCTTTTCCTGGGACGTCCCAGCATTGTTCAAGCAGACCATGGAAAACCACATTCTGCCACCTTCCAAAGGCCTGGCTGAGGAAGAAGAGGTACGGGTGCTGGACTGGCTGCCTGCAGTCCTGACCTGTCCCCAGCAGAGAAACAACCACCCCCCCGCCCTGCTGCACACCTTAAGACCTGTTTAAGGAAGAATGGGACAAAATAACAGCTGGAACTCTGCATCACCTGGTTTCCTCAGAGTCAGAACGGCTTTAAGTGTTGGCAGAAGGAAACAAAGTGTTTGGTCATTATTTGGTATATTTGGTCATTATTTGGTATAATTTGGTCATTATTTGGTGTAATTCGGTCATTATTTGGTATATTTTGCTCATTATTTGGTGTAATTCGGTCATTATTTGGTATATTTGGTCATTATTTGGTATAATTTGGTCATTATTTGGTGTAATTCGGTCATTATTTGGTATATTTTGATCATTATTTGGTGTAATTCGGACATTATTTAGTGTAATTCGGACATTATTTGGTATAATTTAGTCATTATTGGTATTCAGACGTGTTTGCAGGAAGAATGGGACAAAATAACAGCTGGAACTCTGCATCACCTGGTTTCCTCAGAGTCAGAAAGGCTTTAAGTGTTGGCAGAAGGAAACAAAGTGGGAAAAGGTTCACTGACTGAGGTGTAGAAATGATGTTTGTTCACAGATTAAATGAAGCTGAACAGGAAGTAAAAGTCTAAGATTTACTTATTCATTTTATTTGTATTTTCTATGCTGTTCCATTATTTTCTGATTTGTAATTTATCAATCAGCTTCTCCATTAAGTTTAAATTAAAATAAACCACCATAATGAAGGTTTTATTTAACGGGATGCTGCAGGTCTGAGGTGTAGAAATGATGTTTATTTGCAAATTTAAGAGAAATTCATGAGACATCTCGGCTTCTTAATGTCTGAGAGGAAATAATCTAAGAATCGATGATGCTTTTCATACCGTTGAAACTATTTCTGATGAGAGAATGTAGAATTCTGTAGATTCTGGATTTTAACTCCCTCAAATTGGTCTAGAAAGAGCTCTGAGCTCATAATACAGTGACAATAAAGGCTTAAAAACCCCCAAAAATTCAAAGGTGGATATAAGACAAAATAACAGCTGGAACTAGTAAATGTAAATGTTCCATCCAGTCCCAACTTTTCCTGATTTGGATTGTAAATCAACACTTCAAATCATTCAAAAATTCTTCTGAATAACCTCAAGAACGTCTTTAAAAGTACATTTTGAAACAGAGATCTACCACAGTTATTTAATGCATTCAGAAGCTCGTCTTAATTAAACATTTAGCTGTAAAGTTTCTACCTTTTTTACAGCCTGCCTAATTCAACTCTTAGCAGAGCTCTGTCCATTCACTTCCTTCTAAGCTAACTCCATTCACTTCCTTCAAAGCTAACTCCATTCACTTCCTTCTAAGCTAACTCCATTCACTTCCTTCTAAGCTAACTCCATTCACTTCCTTCTAAGCTAACTCCATTCACTTCCTTCTAAGCTAACTCCATTCACTTCCTTCTAAGCTAACTCCATTCACTTCCTTCTAAGCTAACTCCATTCACTTCCTTCTAAGCTAACTCCATTCACTTCCTTCTAAGCTAACTCCATTCACTTCCTTCTAAGCTAACTCCATTCACTTCCTTCTAAGCTAACTCCATTCACTTCCTTCTAAGCTAACTCCATTCACTTCCTTCTAAGCTAACTCCATTCACTTCCTTCTAAGCTAACTCCATCCACTTCCTTCTAAGCTAACTCCATTCACTTCCTTCTAAGCTAACTCCATTCACTTCCTTCTAAGCTAACTCCATTCACTTCCTTCTAAGCTAACTCCATTCACTTCCTTCTAAGCTAACTCCATTCACTTCCTTCTAAGCTAACTCCATTCACTTCCTTCTAAGCTAACTCCATTCACTTCCTTCTAAGCTAACTCCATTCACTTCCTTCTAAGCTAACTCAATTCACTTCCTTCTAAGCTAACTCCATTCACTTCCTTCTAAGCTAACTCCATTCACTTCCTTCTAAGCTAACTCCATTCACTTCCTTCTAAGCTAACTCCATTCACTTCCTTCTAAGCTAACTCCATTCACTTCCTTCTAAGCTAACTCCATTCACTTCCTTCTAAGCTAACTCCATTCACTTCCTTCTAAGCTAACTCCATTCACTTAACCTCCATTCACTTCCTTCTAAGCTAACTCCATTCACTTCCTTCTAAGCTAACTCCATTCACTTCCTTCTAAGCTAACTCCATTCACTTCCTTCTAAGCTAACTCCATTCACTTCCTTCTAAGCTAACTCCATTCACTTCCTTCTAAGCTAACTCCATTCACTTCCTTCTAAGCTAACTCCATTCACTTCCTTCTAAGCTAACTCCATTCACTTCCTTCTAAGCTAACTCCATCCACTTCCTTCTAAGCTAACTCCATCCACTTCCTTCTAAGCTAACTCCATTCACTTCCTTCTAAGCTAACTCCATTCACTTCCTTCTAAGCTAACTCCATTCACTTCCTTCTAAGCTAACTCCATTCACTTCCTTCTAAGCTAACTCCATTCACTTCCTTCTAAGCTAACTCCATTCACTTCCTTCTAAGCTAACTCCATTCACTTCCTTCTAAGCTAACTCCATTCACTTCCTTCTAAGCTAACTCCATTCACTTCCTTCTAAGCTAACTCCATTCACTTCCTTCTAAGCTAACTCCATTCACTTCCTTCAAAGCTAACTCCATTCACTTCCTTCTAAGCTAACTCCATTCACTTCCTTCTAAGCTCTCTCCATTCACTTCCTTCTAAGCTAACTCCATTCACTTCCTTCTAAGCTAACTCCATTCACTTCCTTCTAAGCTAACTCCATTCACTTCCTTCTAAGCTAACTCATAGCTCCAGGAAGACCTCAAACAGCAACAAGTCAGGAGTAGCTGCTATAAACTGTGTCCTGATGGACCTCACATCTCTAATTAACCTCGGCCCATTGCTCCACACTGAGACAGCTCATGTTCTTCTGTGGATTAGCGATAATCCTCATTTGGAGTATCATACATTGACTTTGTATGCTTTAGGATTTAGAAGCAGGACTAACTTGGACAGGCATGAAGGAATTTAGCTGTTAGCCTTTAAAAATAAATCCCATATGTTGAAAAATGAAGCTATTCAACGAGCCAGAGGTGGGTCTTTGTCCCAAGAAGAGTCCAAACTGCCCTGCAAAGGGGAGGAGTTTGCTAACTATTAACCCAGGGCAGCATCTTTTGACTGATTATTAATCTCACAGCCTTCCAGCGCTGCACAACAAAGCCCCGTCTCAGCGGTTTTATGGAGGAAAACAGCTGCCTTCATGGCACCATGGTCCAATAGATAGAAGTTAATGTGCAGATTATTCACAGAACTCAGAGTAAAGCGATCCAGCAGCTTCAGGCTAATCTGAAACCACTCTTTATCGCTCTGACCTTGCGCTCCTTGTCTCCGTACTCCAGGCCCAGCGTGTCCATGGCGCGGACGATGGCCGCCAGAGACTGGATGGTGTTGCTGTAAACCACCGGCTTGTACTGCTTCACGTCGTCGCCGGAGAAGCCGTCCTCGTGGATGATCCTGAACACAAACACAGCAGTTAGTTTGGGCTGAGCAGCCAGAAATAAGGACAAAATGCTAAAGAGAGACCACAAAGAAAGTACACCCTCTTTCAATTATTAGCTTTTACATGTAAAGGCATCATTAAATATCTGTGAAAAACTAAGTGAACCCCTGATCCAGCAGCTTCAGCAGCAGTGAGTGAGAAACTAAGTGAACCCCTGATCCAGCAGCTTCAACAGCAGTGAGTGTAAAACTAAGTGAACCCCTGATCCAGCAGCTTCAGCAGCAGTGAGTGTAAAACTAAGTGAACCCCTGATCCAGCAGCTTCTGCAGCAGTGAGTGTAAAACTAAGTGAACCCCTGATCCAGCAGCTTCAGCAGCAGTGAGTGTAAAACTAAGTGAACCCCTGATCCAGCAGCTTCAGCAGCAGTGAGTGTAAAACTAAGTGAACCCCTGATCCAGCAGTGAGTGTAAAACTAAGTGAACCCCTGATCCAGCAGCTTCAGCAGCAGCTTCAGCAGCAGTGAGTGTAAAACTAAGTGAACCCCTGATCCAGCAGCTTCAGCAGCAGTGAGTGTAAAACTAAGTGAACCCCGGATCCAGCAGCTTCAGCAGCAGTGAGTGTAAAACTAAGTGAACCCCTGATCCAGCAGCTTCAGCAGCAGTGAGTGTAAAACTAAGTGAACCCCTGATCCAGCAGCTTCAGCAGTGATTGTAAAACTAAGTGAACCCCTGATCCAGCAGCTTCAGCAGCAGTGAGTGAGAAACTAAGTGAACCCCTGATCCAGCAGCTTCAGCAGCAGTGAGTGAGAAACTAAGTGAACCCCTGATCCAGCAGCTTCAGCAGCAGTGAGTGAGAAACTAAGTGAACCCCTGATCCAGCAGCTTGCAGCAGCAGCTTCAGCAGCAGTGAGTGAGAAACTAAGTGAACCCCTGATCCAGCAGCTTCAGTAGCAGTGAGTGTAAAACTAAGTGAACCCCTGATCCAGCAGCTTCTTTGTACTGAAACATCCGGTGAGAATGACGGCTACAGTTTGTATATTAATGATAGCAGAAGATGCTAATGGGCCCAAGGTGGTTTTTATTCAGTGTGATCTTAAGTAGTTTTCTTTTTACCGAACATTATTTGTTTTCTTTTAATTAGAGAGGGAATGATTCTTCATTTTCTGAGGTGAAACTCACCAGGAACTCTTTTGATCTATACGTTGCTGGGACTGACACCACATCCAACACCCTGCTGACTGGATTTCTTTACCTTATCAACTACCCACACATACAAGGTATGGCTCCGTGTTAAAATACTCTTCTGTTGTCGTTCCTGTAAGTCAGTTATTGTCTTTCTATCTAAAATGTTTTCCTTTCAAGAAAGTCAATATTAATTATTTTAGCTTATTGTTATCATATTTGGACAAGACCTTGGTAAATGTTCTTGGGATCTTTGTCCTGTTGATGAGCCAGTTTCAGCCCAGCTTTAGCTGTGGGACAGATGGCCTCACATCTGACTCTAGAATACTTTGGTATCCAGAGGAGTTCATGGTGGACTCAATGCCTGCAAGGTGCCCAGGTCCTGTGGCTGCAGAACCAGCCCAGATCATCAGCCCTCCACCACCGTGCTTGACAGCTGGTATGAGGTGTTTGTGCTGATATGCTGTGTTTGGTTTCCTCCAAACGTGCTGCTGTGCATTAGGACCAAACATCTCCACTTTGCTCTGGTCTGTCCAAAGGACATTGTTCCAGAAGTCTTGAGCTTTGTTCAGATGCAGCTTTGCAAACCTAAGCTGTGCTGCCATGTTCTTTTTAGAGAGAAGAGGCTTTCTCCTGCAGCCCTTCCAAACAAACCATCCTTGTTCAGTCTTTTTCTAACTGTGCTGCCATGACCTTTGACCTTTAGCATGCTAACTGAGGCCTGTAGAGTCTGAGATGTAGCTCTGGGCTTTTTCACCTTGGGGTGACCTTTAACCTTTAACATGCTAACTGAGGCCTGTAGAGTCTGAGATGTATGACCTTTAACCTTTAACATGCTAACTGAGGCCTGTAGAGTCTGAGATGTCGCTCTGGGCTTTTTCACCTTGGGGTGACCGTTAACCTTTAACATGCTAACTGAGGCCTGTAGAGTCTGAGATGTAGCTCTGGGCTTTTTCACCTTGGGGTGACCTTTAACCTTTAGCATGCTAACTGAGGCCTGTAGAGTCTGAGATGTAGCTCTGGGCTTTTTCACCTTGGGGTGACCTTTAACCTTTAACATGCTAACTGAGGCCTGTAGAGTCTGAGATGTAGCTCTGGGCTTTTTCACCTTGGGGTGAACTTGCTGGGACGTAATGACACAGTTTAATACCATGTCTTATTGGTCTTATTACCTGATCTTACTGCAGATTATTTCTGCTCTTTCCAGTTTGTCCATAAAATAAAAGAGAAGTTGATGTTGAGGTAGTTGATGAAGGGTTAACACTAAAGAACGAAAATCAGAGAGTGGGGCAGATGGGAGAGTCCATAACCAGTGGGCTAAGTTGACATTTAAACCCACAGAACTCACAGGAGTCCTGCTGTTTCAAATGCCACGATGCATTTCACTGCAGCTGACACAAGGACAAAAGGCAGACAGACCAAACACATGGAGTACGGCGAGATGGGCAGCCGAAAACGGAGCAAATGACGCCAGGAAACTTTGACTCAAACGGACAGATGCAGGTTGAGGCATCAGGAAACTCAGGCAGACAAGATGAGCTAAAGAAGGTGAACAAATGCAGCCACAGATGACCCAAAAGTCTACGGGAAAGGGTCCATGGCTGATAAATCCACTGAATGGATTCACAAAGAAGATGAAATCCCTGAAACGATGATGTATAAGCCCCGCCTCTCTGACCTTTAACCTCAGCCGACAGGCTTGTGCTCGTACCACAGAAACAACTCAGCCTGCTGCTCCTGTGCTACCGATCGTCCTCCTCTGGTGGTTTGGGGCTTGTCTGTAAACAGACTTTAATACGCATGCTCCGTGGCTTCCCTTCCGGCTTTAGTGTGTTGGTGTGGCGGCGTCACAGCGCCACACACAGGCCTGGCATATGTACTACAGCGTACTTTTGTTGCATGAATGCTTTCCAATTGGTCAGATGAACCTCTCATTTCCATAATTTCCTTTTTAGATGGTTCTGACCAACACAATGACAGAAATCTGTATGTGTGGCGGCGTCACAGCGCCACACACAGGCCTGGCATATGTACTACAGCGTACTTTTGTTGCATGAATGCTTTCCAATTGGTCAGATGAACCTCTCATTTCCATAATTTCCTTTTTAGATGGTTCTGACCAACACAATGACAGAAATCTGCATGTGTGGCGGCGTCACAGCGCCACATACAGGCCTGGCATATGTACTACAGCGTACTTGTGTGGTATGAATGCTTTCCAGTTGGTTTTAGATGGTTCTGACCAATACAATGACAGAAATCTGTATGAGTGGCGGCGTCACAGCGCCACACACAGGCCTGGCATATGTACTACAGCATACTTTTGTTGCATGAATGCTTTCCAATTGGTCAGATGAACCTCTCATTTCCATAATTTCCTTTTTAGATGGTTCTGACCAACACAATGACAGAAATCTGCATGTGTGGCGGCGTCACAGCGCCACACACAGGCCTGGCATATGTACTACAGCGTACTTATGTGGCATGAATGCTTTCCAGTTGTTTTTAGATGGTTCTGACCAATACAATGACAGAAATCTGTATGTGTGGCGGCGTCACAGCGCCACACACAGGCCTGGCATATGTACTACAGCGTACTTTTGTGGCACGAGTGCTTTCCAATTGGTCAGATGAACCTCTCATTTCCATAATTTCCTTTTTAGATGGTTCTGTGACCAACACAATGACAGAAATCTGTATGTCAGTAATGAGAGAGTGAAGGAACAGAGGCGTCTGCCTGCTATCTGCCACAGGTTTGTGTTGATGTGGAACCATGTGATCCTCTACAGTCTGCAGTCCTGAACACACCTCACCTCCATTTCTATCAATGGCTTCTAAACGCTGGACTTCTTATAGTCTGTACCATGTGCCACTCTGACCCTCCGACTCTGTCTCTCCTTGTTTTAATGACTCGCCAACAGCCGCTTAATTAGAAATCCCACCTTCCATCTTTCGTTGCACCAGGGAAGTGAAACAAGGACAAATTCTTAATTGGATGCTGCAGTCTCTGTGGAAATGGTGTGTTGATTTGAGGATGTCAAGAAAGAGGAAGGCAACATGAGCCACCGATGCTAAAGAATACAAGCAGGGATTCACGATTCATCGGTTTAAATATAACCCCTTCAAAAGTCCATTATTACAAGCTCATTAACTCAAGGAGCAAGACTACGGAAAAGAAAAGGAAAAGTCACCAGATTTTGAATTTGTTACTGAGTTACTGAGGTGTTACGGACTTATTTAGTGTGTGGGGGGGTGTGCAAGAGGCCGATTTCTCATTACTGACTCTCTAAGCCCTTCTGTCAGCAAAGACCTGAGTGTGTGTGCACGTGCACGTGCACAGTTTCATGTAGTTTTGGCACAATCTGCACGATGACCTGAAACATAGTTTAGCTTCACACTGAGCCAGACAGATGGACAGAGAGACAGACATATGGGCAATTTAACCACCACATTATTCCATGATGTCATCACTGGAGGCAGAATAGCTGGTGTTTGGTGTAATGATGATGTAATGACTTCTGGCAGCGAGGGATCAATAGTCACATTAAAGCACTGGCTTTGGTGTTATCTTGGAAATGTTGATATATATCTTAACTTTGAATTCAAACGGCTAATTTCAGCTCGTGCTCAGCTGTTGTAAGTTAACTCGTCTTATTATACAGAAAAATATCCATCCTCGAATCTAAAAAGGCAACAATTTTCCACCCTTATCAGATGTAAAGGTTGAATGGGGCTTTTCACTTGAGGTTGAGCGCGTGTCAGCAGACTATAAAGATGTTGTTTGTTTCCAAAATCGGATAAAGGACAATTCAATAAGAGCATAAACAACAGAAAACTGCTGAATCTTAAATAACTCAATCAACTCGCTTGCTTTTAAGGTGGAATGCGACTAACATCTCTCCACAGCAGGTTACAGCTCTTACAAGGCGTTCATATTATGGACTGTTTGTAAGAAATAGAAGTCGTTGCCATGACAGCACGCAACGGGTTGTCAGCTGCCACTTTGAAGCCTCTGGTTTGGTATTTGGCCGTCACCATCTTTGTCCTCCTGGAGCCAGAAGTGACCATATTTACATATTTATAAGAGGGTGGAGCTAAAGAGTGATGCATACAACCTTAAATGTTTCAGAAACTATCTCATGGGTCCATGTGGGAGACACATGGCATTCCCCAGAGATCTGTTTTTGACCCAATTTTGTTCGATTTATATCAAATATCGAACAATTCAGCAGAAAATACACCCATATGCTGATGACACTGGTCTATGCACACCATAAAATGAGTTTTATGGGCTTTAAAGAAGGTTTTCTTTAATGCCTGTTTGCAGTTAAAATGACAGAATCTTCACATGATGCTGAAATCATTGACAGAGAGTCACGCTAAGCTAATACGAAGCTGAAAGTGGAGATTGTTTTTTATGTTAGAAAGAAATAATGTATTTCTGTTCGTTTTTACCATGAAAACCAGGTGGAAGCCTGTGACTGACTCTTGATTAAAGGGGAACTCCGGTATTTTTAAACCTTATTTCTGGCATGAAAATACGTTCATCTACTCACCGAGAACAGTTTAGCTCATAGCTGCTGTTAGCTCATAGCTCTGTCAGCTCATAGCTGCTGTTATGTGGCTACTTGCAGCTATAGGAGAGCTAACGGAGGGATTTCTACACAGGCACTCTACTGGGACCACTTCATCTATAGCCACAAGTAGCCTGGAAACCAAAGTTGTAAACTGCAGTATCTTCACCCCCCGGGGACTCTAGAGCAGGTTTTAGGACCTGAAATCAGCCTAAGAAAACTCAGTGAGCTTCAAAATAAGTCAGAAACACAGTTTTATTGTTGCCTTAAAGGAACCAGGATCCAGCCTTTTCCATAAAAGTGAAATGTTTTGCACTTTAGAGCCACTGTTAGCTGTAATATCATCATTTAGTTAATATAGTTTTCACATGTTCAACATGTTCTTTGGAGGTATTTTTGTTTTCTTCCACATAATATAGATGATTTCTTGAGGGGATGCTTTTTTTTTCATAATGACTTGATGAAAGGGCCACAGGTTGGGCAGCTGAGATCTAGCTGATGAGCTAACAGAGCTAGCAACTTTGGTTTCCAGGCTACTTGTGGCTATAGATGAAGTGGTCCCAGCAGAGCTATGAGCTAACAGCAGCTATGAGCTAACAGAGCTATGAGCTAACAGAGCTATAGCACACGTTCATTCATTCATTCTTCTTAAAGTATTGGTGAAATAAAGACAGATAATGCCTTATTTAGAGGCTGCATCCTCTAAGCCCCGTTCACTCCGTTATATGGATCTCCAGTTATCTAAATATCTTCCGAAGGACGCCAACTTTCACCAAACTGTTCTCTGTGAGCAGATGAACGTATTTCATGCCAGAAATAAGGTTTAAAAACACCAGAGTTCCCCTTTAAGAGGACCATGCACGAAGTTGTGGATATATGTTCCTAAAAGGTTATTTGACGTTCTGTCCTGGTGTTTACGATGTACTCCCCAAAGAAAGAGATCTCAGAAAGCTAACTTTATTATCATTAAATAGTGTTTGTGTGCATTTTCAGTTTGTTCATTAAAAAAAATACTAAAACAGAAAAGAAAAACAGTAAAACGAAGGTTTTAATGGATGAAGGTTTCAGTGATGCTGCCAGGATTTTTAAACTATTTAGAATACAAGCTTTTCTTTTAATGGCATCAAACTTTGCTCCATCTTCTATTAAAAAATGTCTCAGCTTCCCAACCTGCGGCCTGTCGGTGGGCTGATCTTTACAATCCCAACTCATACAAACTCTTTAAAAGAACCTTTTAAAATGACGCCAAATATGTGGGAAAGACAAAGTGAAACAAGTCAAATCTGCTGCAAAGAAGAGTGTCTTTTTGTGCTCCTCTCAATGGAAACAAAGATTGAATCAAGAGCTGGAACAAGATGATACTGTCTGTGAGGAAAAAGATCCCATTAACACGGCTACGTGCACGGCTACGTGCACGGCTACGTGCACACACAGCACATCTGCCTCTCCTCCCTGTCTCCCCACACTCATATTTTTATCTTCACACCTCCTCATGTGAACACACACAAACACAAAGCCGACACACCGCCCTCTGCAATCAGGGCTTTATCTCAGCTCGCTGGCACTGTTTGTCCTGACGCACACGTGCACACACACGTGCACGCACTCACACAAAACCCCGTGATTGGTTGTTTTATCAGTGAACCGTGCGTCCGCTTACTTTGTCCTCGCCGTCAACAGCTCTTGGTCATGACAAAGTGCGCCCTGACCAAAGCTCGTCAACACTGCCCGGACAGTCTTACTTACACAATGTGTGTGTGTGTGCACGTGTGTGTGTGCACGTGTGTGCATGTGTGTGTGAGATGCAGAATTGGTGCACAGACTGAAGTGAAGATGGGGTTAAAACTGTGAGAAAGCATGAAATTAGAGGGAGATAATCAGAGAAGAAGAGGCTGTATATAACTGAGGGTGTCAGTACCACCCCCCACACACACACACACACACACACACGTGCACACACCCTAACCCCAGCTGACACACACACACACACACGTGCACACACACACATCCAAAAGTGACATGGAGGCATCAGCTGCTCTGTCATTTGGCTCCACTCACTTGTCTTCACACCTTGAGGTCGAGAAGCTACATCCTGACACGCACACACATGCACGCGCACGTGCACGCACATGCACGCACATGCACGCACCCCTGTGGGTTTTTTCCACAAAGATGTGTGTGGAAAAGCGCACGTAACCCACTCTTTAATCCCCCTATCAGTGAGTCCGAGTGGTGAGCGATTGGGTCGCCTCTCCAGCACTTCCTTCCAAGCTAAAATGTGGCTGCAGAACAGATCTGCTAAAATGTAAAATGTCTCGGCTGTTCGGGGGGGGGGGGGGGGGGGGGGGGGCGTCCTTCCTTCCCTTCCCAGGCTGACAGATGTGAATTAAAATGAAAAGAAATGAGCGCATGTGGATTTGTGCTTCTGCAAACTGTGATGATCTGAGTGATTCTCAAAAACAAACACAGACAGCAGGTGTTAAAACATCACGGCAGCAACAGTTAGCATGTTAGCATCTCAGTAAAAACGAAGGATTTTAGTTGTGTTGGAGTCTGCTGCAGCTCATCCACCTCCTCCAGAAACATCTGGATGCTACGGTCGCATGTTGCCAGATCTTAAGACTGCTTTCAAAGTCAGTTATCTCACATTTCTCCATATTTCTGCTACTGGGAGCTGACCTCAGCTCAGCCGGTTGTCTCTCAGAGAGTCTGGATTTTCCAGGTCACATCAGGCCGAGTTCTAAGTCTGAAGGATTTTAATTACCTGCACCTTCCTTTCACCAAGTCCATCCCCTCAAAGCTTTGGGGTTCAACACCAGCCTGTAAGGCTAAGACCCGACCGTGCCTTGAAAAACACCATCAAGACCACCAAGATCACCGGTTAGCTCAGTAATTCCTTCAAGCCTTGAACCCTAACCCTGATCTGCCTGCTCCACCGGGCTGTTTCACTGCTTCCAGTCTGCAGCAAACCGCTGTCATAAAGGGACATTAGTTCCTGCCACAGAACCAAACTCAGGAGATGTTGGTTGAATTCATTCTGAGGAGGATAGCCTTCCACAGAGCCACATGGACACGTGTTTGCAGGGATTTCCAGCTCAGCACAACTCGATGCTATAGCTAATGATTTAGCTGGTTTCATAGCTGTGTCTGTTCAGCCAGAACCAAGAGAAGACCTGCAGGTGATAAAAAGCAGCAGAGTTTGACCGCTGTGTGCACAGAGCTGCTGTATCCTCCGAAGTTAACAATGAAGCAGAGGGAAGTTCCCACTTTTCTGATGTTAAAACCTGTTTCCAGGGGCGGATTTAGCAATTTGGGGGCCCAAGGCGAACTTAGCTTGGGGGCCCTTCAAAACCGTTCTTTTTCTGGGCAACTCACCACCTCATCAACTATGTCTTCCAGATTGTCATCCATCAGCTCGTCTGCTCCATCAGAAATAACTAATAGCTCATCACATACAGGTAGCTCCCCTGAACCGGCGTTGTTGACACATTAAGTTTGGGGTGTGTAGCTTTCTTTTGTTCTGTTTCCTCCCGCTTTCTCCTTTTATTAGCTTGAATATTGTTGCTTCATTTTAAGTTAACTGTCAACAAACCGTCACTTCCACTTAATTTCCGACTTTCGCGCTGACGTTTTGGGGTTCGCGCATTCAGGCAGGGAATAGTCCATTATAACAGGAAAGGGGGGGGGGGTAATACGATTGGGGCATTTTCATGTTTTTTGTTTTTTTGTCTTTGTTTTCCGTTTAAATACACAATTACAATTTATAAACACAATGGTTGGGGGCTGCTATCCAGAGGCCCCAAGCCCTGCTTTTAATGGGGAGGGGGCAGCTGCCCCTCAGGTTGGGGCAATTGCCTACCTTTGCCTTAATGGTAAAACCGCGTATGCCTGTTTCTGTGGTCTGTGGAGGAGCAAGGTGGCTCTAAAAAAGGTTCAATCAGCTTAAAAACTGCAACTGAGCAGCTCTGCATGCACCGATTATGTTTCTGATGTTTATCTTTATGCATTTAGCAGACGCTTTTATCCAAAGTGACTTACAGGTATGGATGTAGACTAAGGGGGTCTTGCCTAAGGACCCCTACTGGAGGTAATACCTTTCATGCAGGGGATTTGAACCCAGGTCTCCTACATGGAAGAATGGCAATCATACCACTACGCTATCCAGTCCCAAATTATCGCTGAGACCTTCCTGGAGTATCAGGGTCCTCTTTCCCACGTGCACATTTTCTATCATCTGAGCCCCTAAAACATGCCGATACTCATCAAAACCGATGCAACTGTTGATAGGAGGTTTATGGAAGTTCCTAACTGATTCACATCTGCTTGTGAGCTGCTGCAGAGGAGTGAATATGTGCAGTAAAACAGTAAAACTGGGCCAGTGTACGACAGCTCCTGGGGAGGTCCAGCTCCAGCTTGCTGTGTGCTTCCCGCTGGTTCTGCAGGGATGTGTGGAGCATGCATGTGAACCCAGGCAGACAGGAGACCTCATTAAATCCGTCTGCCATCATCTGTTTCTCCTTCCTTCGTCTGTCTCTCCCCGACAGCCTTTTCAAACCTCTCTCCCTCCTCTTTCCTAATTATCCATTCTTTTTCCACTCCTCTTCTCCCTTTTCTTTCCACCTGCACTTAAGTATTAATTAAAAACAAAGTGTTAATGCACAACACACCCTCCCCAGAGGCTGCTTCCTACAGGGAAACGCACTCAGGTGCTCACCTGGCCAAGCTCGGCGCGACAGGACGGTAACTGCTGCCTCATTAACGGTTCGGTAACAAGCTCAAGACAAGAAGTCACACCCTAAGTATCACTTAAAGCCTTCGAATTCAGCTTCACTTCATGGGACGCTGCGCTTATGAATATTTAAAGAAAGATTTTGAAGCCAAAGAATCAAAGGATTGCTCCTAGAGGGATGAATTATTCTACTACTCTCTTCTAAGCAAAAAGGGGCCGAGTTTTTAAAGAATAAGCAGCTTAAAATGTCATGTTTGTGTGAGTGCTTCATGATCTGCTTCTGGTCCCCTCGGCCACTGTATTTATGCTGTTACTACATCCATCTGAACTGTAAAAATCCTCTAAAATAACAGATTTATGTGCTTTTAAAGCAGTAATAACTCAGAAGGTTCTGACACAACAGATAACCCTTACCTGTGGAATAAATCAAGCCAAAGCTCAGGGATGAGCATAAAAAGGTTCATGCAGGGGGGATTCAGACCCAGCTGGATCAACTGGGGGGTCCGGTTCTTTCATCTTATTCATCTTCAACATAAACTTTACAGTTTATGACAAATAAACGACCAAAAGAAGAAACAAGGCCTGGACCAGGCCCATTTTCCCTGTTTACCAACGAGGAAAATAACCTAAAACCTGTTTAACACGTCTGAGACGGAGACTCTGAGCTGGAATCAGACACTTTCAGCGCATGGAGCCTTCAGATTCAGCTGCTTTACTGTCAATTTATCCTGAACCCCAACAGATAAGATAAAGAAAGAATTAGGCATTCGTGTTCAACTTAAAAGCAGAAAGTCTGTAAACAGCAGCGTTAAATTTATGATGGATGTGACCAACGAGGAAAATAACCTAAAACCTGAAAAACCGCTTCAACAGAGCAGGAAAATAAGACTTTTATTGACAGTTTTCTGTTTTAATGCTAACTTTCCGTGTTTGCCGTGTTCTTCTTCCAGAAACAGCTTTAATTTATCAGCCCTCAGTGTTTCTCTGAGCTCCAGAAGCGCTTTGCTTTGCTTTGTGCTGCGTTGGCCCGGCTCAGTATAATCATCGTAATGGCTGCTCCAGGAACAGTTGATAGCATCAACATTACAGCCAGCATAAGGAAGTATTTCTATCATCTGAAGAAGGGAGCGAAGAGAAAGACGAGAGGAACGAGGACACAGGATCAATCAGATCACTTCAGATATAAGTGAATTACGGAGGTTTCCTGTTCACTCCACAGTCAATATTAATGACTTATCATGAGAGAACTGACAGAAAGACACATTATATTGTGGAAACAAAAGAATCCCAGCAACCGAACACTGGCAGACATCTGTTTGTCTTATTAGTTTAGCTTTAAAACCTTGTTCTAACTCAGTTTTAACGTTTGAGCAACTCAAAAAGCCTGTTTCAGCTCTTACTGACACATCATTTGGGAGCTTCCAGATGTGCATCAGCCTGAGAATCTGCTGTGGGTTTGATCGATCTGGTGTTCAGTGAGGCCAACATCAGACCTCCAAACATCTGGAGTAAAGCCAGAAGCTACAGATACATCGGATGAAACGGCTCATAGGTGGGGGGCTGAGTACCATGGGTCCAAAAGCTCCGTGTTCTCACCCACAGCAACGGGCGGCTCATTAAATTACCGCCTCTGTAATCCTTTTTGCCTCATTGCTGTGCCTTAAAAGCTCCAACAGACCCTCAGTCTGAGTCAGCTGAGTGAACTCATTGTGTTTCAACTTCAGGTGTCTGATCAAGCAGCTGTTCGACTCCTTTAAAGTGTTTCTACACAAGCTCCTGCAGCTCTTCAGCTTCAGCTTCTTCTTCTTTAAAGGACAAAGTTAAGGTCAACTCAGTGCGACCCTTCAAAAAATGCCCCGATGCAATCAAGACATCCCCAGAATTTAAGCTTCATGCAGAGAAAAACAGCATCAGAGCTCATTCAGAGCGATCTTTCTCACTGCCAGAGTCAGCTGAAAAAACACACTGTTGGGTCCAAAGGGGCAGAACGCACCGAAAAAGCAAAGAGACGATCACAGATGCCCTCGATGGTCCCGACCGCCAGCTGTCGGCTCAGCGTGTCACAGCTTTATACGCTTTAATCCGGTGATAAAAACATAAAGACAAGAAGAAATAAGAAAGAAGAAATCACAGCAACACAAACAAACACATTTAAACGTGCACAAATGGCTATAAGTCAGTCAGAATATCTCTTTTAAATCAAAACTGACTGAGCAAAGGGGCTGTGGTGGTTTAACGTCTTTATGTTAGAAGAGTTTCTGAAAGAATACAAATAAAAAACCACTTATTGGCGTTTGAGCCCTGATTTAGGTGTGATCCGAACATCCACTCCTCCGGCCACAGCCGCCGTCAGCTGACTCCACGTCAGCTGAGCGCGCTCCCAGGAACAAGAGTCCTTTGTCTCGCAGCTCTCTGAACTGACATCAAATCTGCCAAATAGGTCTAACGCACAAACAAAAGCACAGTGCACACACACATGCATGAGCACACACTCACTCCTACCACAAAAGAGCTTTGTTTTCTGTAAGAAGTCCTGATTAGACCACACACACAGTCATGCTGCTGACCGGATCAGACACACAAACACACTGAAAACACACTTTAAAACCATTAAAAAGCCCAAAAATCATTGATATGAGCCGTGGATGTTCTGTTTGTAAGTGTCTTTCTCAGGATCAGACACACACACACACTGAAAACACACTTTAAAACCATTAAAAAGCCCAAAAATCATTGATATGAGCCGTGGATGTTCTGTTTGTAAGTGTCTTTCTCAGGATCAGACACACAAACACACTGAAAACACACTTTAAAACCATTAAAAAGCCCAAAAATCATTGATTTGAGCCGTGGATGTTCTGTTTGTAAGTGTCTTTCTCAGGATCAGACACACAAACACACTGAAAACACGATTTAAAACCATTAAAAAGCCCAAAAATCATTGATATGAGCCGTGGATGTTCTGTTTGTAAGTGTCTTTCTCAGGATCAGACACACAAACACACTGAAAACACGATTTAAAACCATTAAAAAGCCCAAAAATCATTGATATGAGCCGTGGATGTTCTGTTTGTATGTGTCTTTCTCAGGATCAGACACACAAACACACTGAAAACACGATTTAAAACCATTAAAAAGCCCAAAAATCATTGATATGAGCCGTGGATGTTCTGTTTGTAAGTGTCTTTCTCAGGATCAGACACACAAACACACTGAAAACACGATTTAAAACCATTAAAAAGCCCAAAAATCATTGATATGAGCCGTGGATGTTCTGTTTGTAAGTGTCTTTCTCAGGTTCAGACACACAAACACACTGAAAACACGATTTAAAACCATCAAAAAGCCCAAAAATCATTGATATGAGCCGTGGATGTTATGTTTCTAAGTGTCTTTCTCAGGATCAGACACACAAACACACTGAAAACACGATTTAAAACCATTAAAAAGCCCAAAAATCATTGATATGAGCCGTGGATGTTCTGTTTGTAAGTGTCTTTCTCAGGATCAGACACACAAACGCACTGAAAACACAATTTAAAACCATTAAAAAGCCCAAAAATCATTGATATGAGCCGTGGATGTTCTGTTTGTAAGTGTCTTTCTCAGGATCAGACACACAAACACACTGAAAACACGATTTAAAACCATTAAAAAGCCCAAAAATCATTGATATGAGCCATGGATGTTCTGTTTGTAAGTGTCTTTCTCAGGTTCAGACACACAAACACACTGAAAACACGATTTAAAACCATTAAAAAGCCCAAAAATCATTGATATGAGCCGTGGATGTTCTGTATGTAAGTGTCTTTCTCAGGTTCAGACACACAAAAAGACTGAAAACACACTTTAAAACCATTAAAAAGCCCAAAAATCATTGATATGAGCCGTGGATGTTCTGTTTGTAAGTGTCTTTCTCAGGTTCAGACACACAAACACACTGAAAACACGATTTAAAACCATTAAAAAGCCCAAAAATCATTGATATGAGCCATGGATGTTCTGTTTGTAAGTGTCTTTCTCAGGTTCAGACACACAAACACACTGAAAACACGATTTAAAACCATTAAAAAGCCCAAAAATCATTGATATGAGCCGTGGATGTTCTGTTTTATGCCATCCCCTTCCATCTACCCTCACCCTAAGGTCACAGGACCATAGCCCTAACCTTAAATTCCCCTCCCCCTACTCTACCCTAACCCCAAAATTAATTTTCATAATTCTAATTATTCTCCTTAAAAAATTAACTTTTTCACCCTAGATTTAACCACCTACTCACCATTTTTATGCCCTCCCCTTCCATTTACCCTAACCCTAAGGTCACAGGACCATAGCCCTAACCCTAAATACCCCCCCCCCCCCCCTTTTACTCTACCACAATAAAATTAATATTCATAATTCTAATGATTCTCCTAAAAATGAAGTCTTCACCCTAAATTTAACCACCTACTCACCATTTTTATGCCCTTCCCTTCCATCTACCCTCACCCTAAGGTCACAGGACCATAGCCCTAACCCTAAATCCCCCCCCCCCCTTTTACTCTACCACACTAAAATTAATATTCATAATTCTAATGATTCTCCTTAAAAAATTAACTTTTTCACCCTAAATTTAACCACCTACTCACCATTTTTATGCCCTTCCCTTCCATCTACCCTCACCCTAAGGTCACAGGACCATAGCCCTAACCCTAAATCCCCCCCCCCCCCCTTTTACTCTACCACACTAAAATTAATATTCATAATTCTAATGATTCTCCTTAAAAAATTAACTTTTTCACCCTAAATTTAACCACCTACTCACCATTTTTATGCCCTCCCCTTCCATTTACCCTTACCCTAAGGTCACAGGACCATAGCCCTAACCTTAAGTCCCCCCCCCCCCCCCCCCCTACTCTACCCTAACCCCAAAATTAATTTTCATAATTCTAATTATTCTCCTTAAAAAAGTAACTTTTTCACCCTAAATTTAACCACCTACTCACCATTTTTATGGCCTTCCCTTCCATCTACCCTAACCCTAAGGTCACAGGACCATAGCCCTAACCATAGGTCCCCCCCCTTTTGCTCTACCACACTAAAATTAATATTCATAATTCTAATGATTCTCCTAAAAATGAAGTCTTCACCCTAAATTTAACCACCTACTCACCATTTTTATGCCCTTCCCTTCCATTTACCCTTACCCTAAGGTCACAGGACCATAGCCCTAACCCTAAACCCCCCCCCCCCCTTTACTCTACCACAATAAAATTAATATTCATAATTCTAATTATTCTCCTTAAAAAATTAACTTTTTCACCCTAAATTTAACCACCTACTCACCATTTTATGCCCCCCCCTTCCATCTACCCTCACCCTAAGGTCACAGGACCATAGCCCTAACCCCCCCCCCTTTTACTCTACCACACTAAAATTAATATTCATAATTCTAATTATTCTCCTTAAAAAATGAACTTTTTCACCCTAAATTTAACCACCTACTCACCATTTTTATGCCCTCCCCTTCCATCTACCCTTACCCTAAGGTCACAGGACCATAGCCCTAACCCTAACACCCCCCCCCCCCCTTTTACTCTACCACAATAAAATTAATATTTATAATTCTAATTATTCTCCTTAAAAAATGAACTTTTTCACCCTAAATTTAACCACCTACTCACCATTTCTATGCCCTCCCCTTCCATCTACCCTTACCCTAAGGTCACAGGACCATAGCCCTAACCCTAACACCCCCCCCCCCCTTTTACTCTACCACAATAAAATTAATATTCATAATTATAATTATTCTCCTTAAAAAATGAACTTTTTCACCCTAAATTTAACCACCTACTCACCATTTCTATGCCCTCCCCTTCCATCTACCCTTACCCTAAGGTCACAGGACCATAGCCCTAACCCTAAATCCCCCCCCCCCCCCCTTTTACTCTACCACAATAAAATTAATATTCATAATTCTAATGATTCTCCTTAAAAAATTAACTTTTTCACCCTAAATTTAACCACCTACTCACCATTTTTATGCCCTCCCCTTCCATTTACCCTTACCCTAAGGTCACAGGACCATAGCCCTAACCCTAAATCCCCCCCCCCCCCCTTTTACTCTACCACACTAAAATTAATATTCATAATTCTAATGATTCTCCTTAAAAAATTAACTTTTTCACCCTAAATTTAACCACCTACTCACCATTTTTATGCCCTCCCCTTCCATTTACCCTTACCCTAAGGTCACAGGACCATAGCCCTAACCTTAAGTCCCCCCCCCCCCCCCCCCCTACTCTACCCTAACCCCAAAATTAATTTTCATAATTCTAATTATTCTCCTTAAAAAAGTAACTTTTTCACCCTAAATTTAACCACCTACTCACCATTTTTATGGCCTTCCCTTCCATCTACCCTAACCCTAAGGTCACAGGACCATAGCCCTAACCATAGGTCCCCCCCCCTTTTGCTCTACCACACTAAAATTAATATTCATAATTCTAATGATTCTCCTAAAAATGAAGTCTTCACCCTAAATTTAACCACCTACTCACCATTTTTATGCCCTTCCCTTCCATTTACCCTTACCCTAAGGTCACAGGACCATAGCCCTAACCCTAAACCCCCCCCCCCCCCCTTTACTCTACCACAATAAAATTAATATTCATAATTCTAATTATTCTCCTTAAAAAATTAACTTTTTCACCCTAAATTTAACCACCTACTCACCATTTTATGCCCCCCCCTTCCATCTACCCTCACCCTAAGGTCACAGGACCATAGCCCTAACCCCCCCCCCCTTTTACTCTACCACACTAAAATTAATATTCATAATTCTAATTATTCTCCTTAAAAAATTAACTTTTTCACCCTAAATTTAACCACCTACTCACCATTTTTATGCCCTCCCCTTCCATCTACCCTTACCCTAAGGTCACAGGACCATAGCCCTAACCCTAACACCCCCCCCCCCCTTTTACTCTACCACAATAAAATTAATATTTATAATTCTAATTATTCTCCTTAAAAAATGAACTTTTTCACCCTAAATTTAACCACCTACTCACCATTTCTATGCCCTCCCCTTCCATCTACCCTTACCCTAAGGTCACAGGACCATAGCCCTAACCCTAACACCCCCCCCCCCTTTTACTCTACCACAATAAAATTAATATTCATAATTATAATTATTCTCCTTAAAAAATGAACTTTTTCACCCTAAATTTAACCACCTACTCACCATTTCTATGCCCTCCCCTTCCATCTACCCTTACCCTAAGGTCACAGGACCATAGCCCTAACCCTAAATCCCTCCCCCGGCTCCACCACGGGAAAATCAATCTTTAGAATTTCCATAATTTTCCCAAAAATTAACCTTTTTGCCCTAAATTTTCCTTAAATTAACGCCTAAGTCTCCCAGAACCATTTCTTGTACACTTCCTACCTCATTTCTGTCCATCCTCTCTCTCCTTCTCTACCCCAAACTCCATGGTAACCAGCTGGTTGCGTAGGAGGGAGACCGCTGAGTAAAAACTCTCAAACCTCCTTTTAAATTCCTAAACCTAACCACAGAAAGCCTGGGAGGGGTTAAATGAAGGGCAGAAAGTAGTGGGTTGCTGAGGATCCCTCCTTTTGTGATGCTTTGGATGTGGTCCATCCACAGGTTTCAGGTAAAGGCTTTTGGTTTTCTCAGGTTGGTATTTATCTTATTTCCTGTTTCATTTCTGTTTTTAGCTCTCTCAGTGTTCATCCTCCCTTCTTCTTCTTTTGTTCTTTCCACAGTCCTCCTCTGTGCTACGGTCGCTGTTATTGGTCGGCTCGTTCCTCTTTGTTTCCTGAGTTTATTTGGATCACTGGCTTTCAACTCAGTGCATCTGCAGTGTCTTTGTTTCCAGTTTTCTTTGGTGACTTCTGTGTAACAGACTGTATCTGAATCCTGTTAATATGTTATGATAATTATACGTTAATTATTCTCCAGTATTACCTCAAAATGATTCTGCTTTAGTGACAGAACCTAATTTAACCTGCCTGTCCTTAACTACAATCATATTGACTTTATCTGATTGTTGTTGTGCACATTCAGAGGTTCAGATCATCTTTTCCACCACTGGACAGATAAAAAAGTGCTTTTTATTCTCCACAAAGGATACATTACATACTACAATGAGCTCATCACACAGAAAGAGATGAATTGTTGCGTCAGACTGACCTAAACCTGGCTTTTACAGAGCATGTAAAGCTGCAGTTGAGGACTCAAACAGACTCTGCACATGCTCCAAAGTTCCATCTTTTTATAATATGACATCTGACAAAAATCCCCATTAAAGTAACCTAAACTTCAGCTGATGTCCGACAGAGAAAGTTAGGAGCAGCAGGCTGTCTGGAAGCTTTTCTCACACAGTCCACAGTGGGTTTATAACTCATTTCTGCTCATGTGCTCTGGGACAAGCCCTGTAATCCAGTTCTACGGCTGAGTCGAGCTGCAGATGGACTGAATCCCTGCCTACCTACCAGTGGGCCACCACTTTACTTCCTGCACTGAAAAAAATAACTCAAATGATTTAAGTAAACTTTAATCCTGCAATATTAAGTAAAACTCACTTTCCAGTATCAAATAAATGTTACTTTCCATAAAACAGTTGTGAAAATACGACGAAAATAACATAAAACCTGAAAAACCGCTTCAACAGAGCAGGAAAATAAGACTTTTATTGACTTAAACACGCAGCATAATGTTGTAATTCTAACTTTCAGTGTTTGCTATGTTCTTCTTCCAGAAACAGCTTTAATAATGTTAAATATTAAGTAACATTTTAAGTAATATTAATATTAAGTAACATTTACTTGATTACATCCCAGTTTTAAAGTATATTTATTTAAACAAATTAAATAAAGTGTACTTGCTTTTCATAGGCTTACATATCTGTAGAATTTGCATTACTAACTAAAATTAGGTAGTCCACCCATTTTCTATACCGTCAATCCATCGGTGGGTGGAGCCTATCCCAGCAGTCATTGGGTGAAGGGGGGGGGGGTCACCAATTTAGAGTCACCAATTAACCAAACATGCACGGTGGGAGGAAGCCAGAGTACCCGGAAGGAACCCGCGCATACACGGGGAGAACATGCACCAGGCGGGGATCGAACCCGGAACCCTCCCGCTGCGAGGCAACAGTGCTAACGACCACAAACACGTGCAGCCCAAAATTGCGTAGTTACCAGATATCAATAAATATCCTGCGTCACACTACATGCAGATATATTATATATTATCACAAATTTAAAACAGAGCGGTAAAAATTTGCCGGTCGCACGTGCTACACCTCGCTGAGCGTGACGCTGCTGTGACGTCCGGAGCGGTGTCGCTTCCTGTGCGCATGCGTCGTGCATGCGTTTCGAAACCCGACACTTTCAGAGTAAAGTTCATGTAAAATTTTTAGGTTTATGGACATACATCTATTAAACATTTAAATGATATGAGGAAACCGAAGTAAAACTGACTTTTCCCCTATAATTCATGTTTGATTTTACTTAAGAAACTCTAGTTCTGACTGAATCTTAAAAATACAAGGTAGAAATTACTCTAATAGAATTTATCGCACCAAAAAGTCACTTCTTTCAGAGCGAGGACTTACATATATGACTCTCCAGAGGTCTGGCTGCCTCTCAAAAGTTCAAAGGAGTCGTGTTTATTTGCTAAAAATGCAGGATTACAGCTGATGAAGTTATGGGACTGAATGGTGAACTGATTCTTCAGTGTTTGGTCTGTTGCTGCCAAACAGAAACACAATACCAGCGTTCCCTCTGCAGAGTTTAAGCTAACATGGACACGTTTCAGTTCCTGCAATCTGACATAAAGCTGGGGGTCAGCTGATGTGGTTCTGTGCTCTTTTGTTGTCGTGTCAAAAAGCAAAGGCAGGTCTACAAAGGCTGATGATCGTGCAGGTAACAGGATGTGAGAAAGGTCAAAAACAGCTTTGATGTCTTCATGAATACAACAGAGAGTAACTGACAGTTTCACACACAGCCACAAAAGCAGATGCTTTAAAGCCTGGAATCAGCTTCTCGTCCTATTCTCGGGTTTAGATCACATGAACAAGAACAGGAACACCTTCTTTTAAACATCTCGTGGGAATTTAAAAAGTCTTCTCTGAGTTCTTGGTATTCAGTTTCCACACTTCAAATGTTCAAATACAGCTGATTGGATTTATCTCTGAGTCAGAGAGGAGAGGAAGCGGCTGCTGTGAGATTCTGATGCTATCACCACCTTAAGCTAAGCAGTTTCACAGCAAAGCAATAACAGGTCGAAATGATATCCTCTGGATGTTTTTTAATCAAACTTATTGTTAAACATATTCAGAATATTTGTAAGAATAGTGAAAATGCATGTTTGGTTCTGGATTAAACAGTTTTAAACAGCATATATGACCTCACTGGATTGAAATGTTGGCTCTGGATTATCTTACTGAATTTTTAAACATGGTAGTCACAACTCCCAGTTGTTCAGGTCGGTCTGTACGACCCAACCTCCAGTTGATCAGGTCGGTCTGTACGACCTAACCTCCAGTTGTTCTGGTCGGTCTGTACGACCCAACATCCAGTTGATCTGGTAGGTCTGTACGACCCAACCTCCAGTTGATCTGGTCGGTCTGTACGACCCAACTTCCAGTTGTTCTGGTCGGTCTGTACGACCCAACTTCCAGTTGTTCTGGTCGGTCTGTACGACCCAACCTCCAGTTGATCAGGTCGGTCTGTACGACCCAACCTCCAGTTGTTCAGGTCGGTCTGTACGACCCAACTTCCAGTTGATCTGGTAGGTCTGTACGACCCAACCTCCAGTTGATCTGGTAGGTCTGTACGACCCAACTTCCAGTTGTTCTGGTCGGTCTGTACGACCCAACCTCCAGTTGTTCAGGTCGGTCTGTACGACCCAACCTCCAGTTGTTCAGGTCGGTCTGTACGACCCAACTTCCAGTTGATCTGGTAGGTCTGTACGACCCAACTTCCAGTTGATCTGGTAGGTCTGTACGACCCAACCTCCAGTTGATCTGGTAGGTCTGTACGACCCAACTTCCAGTTGTTCTGGTCGGTCTGTACGACCCAACCTCCAGTTGTTCAGGTCGGACTGTACGACCCAACCTCCAGTTGATCAGGTCGGTCTGTACGACCCAACTTCCAGTTGTTCTGGTCGGTCTGTACGACCCAACCTCCAGTTGATCTGGTAGGTCTGTACGACCCAACCTCCAGTTGATCAGGTCGGTCTGTACGACCCAACCTCCAGTTGTTCTGGTCGGTCTGTACGACCCAACCTCCAGTTGTTCAGGTCGGTCTGTACGACCCAACTTCCAGTTGATCTGGTAGGTCTGTACGACCCAACCTCCAGTTGATCTGGTAGGTCTGTACGACCCAACTTCCAGTTGTTCTGGTCGGTCTGTACGACCCAACCTCCAGTTGTTCAGGTCGGACTGTACGACCCAACCTCCAGTTGATCAGGTCGGTCTGTACGACCCAACTTCCAGTTGTTCTGGTCGGTCTGTACGACCCAACCTCCAGTTGATCTGGTAGGTCTGTACGACCCAACCTCCAGTTGATCAGGTCGGTCTGTACGACCCAACCTCCAGTTGTTCTGGTAGGTCTTTACGACCCAACCTCCAGTTGTTCTGGTCAGTCTGTACGACCCAACCTCCAGTTGATCAGGTCGGTCTGTACGACCCAACCTCTAGTTGATATGGTTGATCTTTACGACCCAACCTCCAGTTGTTCGGGTCGGTCTATACGACCCAACCTCCAGTTGTTCAGGTCGGTCTATACGACCCAACTTCCAGTTGTTCTGGTCGGTCTGTACGACCCAACCTCCAGTTGTTCTGGTCGGTCTGTACGACCCAACCTCCAGTTGTTCAGGTCGGTCTGTACGACCCAACCTCCAGTTGTTCAGGTCGGACTGTACGACCCAACCTCCAGTTGATCTGGTCGGTCTGTACGACCCAACCTCCAGTTGTTCAGGTCGGTCTGTACGACCCAACCTCCGGTTGTTCAGGTCGGACTGTACGACCCAACCTCCAGTTGTTCTGGTCGGTCTGTACGACCCAACCTCCAGTTGTTCAGGTCGGTCTGTACGACCCAACCTCCAGTTGTTCTGGTCGGTCTGTACGACCCAACCTCCAGTTGATCAGGTCGGTCTGTACGACCCAACCTCCAGTTGTTCTGGTCGGTCTGTACGACCCAACCTCCAGTTGTTCAGGTCGGTCTGTACGACCCAACTTCCAGTTGTTCTGGTCGGTCTGTACGACCCAACCTCCAGTTGATCTGGTAGGTCTGTACGACCCAACCTCCAGTTGATCTGGTAGGTCTGTACGACCCAACTTCCAGTTGTTCTGGTCGGTCTGTACGACCCAACCTCCAGTTGATCTGGTAGGTCTGTACGACCCAACCTCCAGTTGTTCAGGTCGGACTGTACGACCCAACCTCCAGTTGATCAGGTCGGTCTGTACGACCCAACTTCCAGTTGTTCTGGTCGGTCTGTACGACCCAACCTCCAGTTGATCTGGTAGGTCTGTACGACCCAACCTCCAGTTGATCAGGTCGGTCTGTACGACCCAACCTCCAGTTGTTCTGGTAGGTCTTTACGACCCAACCTCCAGTTGTTCTGGTCAGTCTGTACGACCCAACCTCCAGTTGATCAGGTCGGTCTGTACGACCCAACCTCTAGTTGATATGGTTGATCTTTACGACCCAACCTCCAGTTGTTCGGGTCGGTCTATACGACCCAACCTCCAGTTGTTCAGGTCGGTCTATACGACCCAACTTCCAGTTGTTCTGGTCGGTCTGTACGACCCAACCTCCAGTTGTTCAGGTCGGTCTGTACGACCCAACCTCCAGTTGTTCTGGTCGGTCTGTACGACCCAACCTCCAGTTGTTCTGGTCGGTCTGTACGACCCAACCTCCAGTTGTTCAGGTCGGTCTGTACGACCCAACCTCCAGTTGTTCAGGTCGGTCTGTACGACCCAACCTCCAGTTGTTCAGGTCGGACTGTACGACCCAACCTCCAGTTGATCTGGTCGGTCTGTACGACCCAACCTCCAGTTGTTCAGGTCGGTCTGTACGACCCAACCTCCAGTTGTTCAGGTCGGTCTGTACGACCCAACCTCCAGTTGTTCAGGTTGGTTTTTACGACCCAACCTCCAGTTGTTCAGGTTGGTTTTTACGACCCAACCTCCAGTTGTTCAGGTTGGTTTTTACGACCAAACCTCCAGTTGTTCAGGTCGGACTGTACGACCCAACCTCCAGTTGTTCAGGTTGGTTTTTACGACCAAACCTCCAGTTGTTCAGGTTGGTTTTTACGACCCAACCTCCATTTGTTCAGGTCGGTCTATACGACCCAACCTCCAGTTGATCTGGTCGGTCTATATGACCCAACCTCCAGTTGTTCAGGTCGGTCTATACGACCCAACCTCCAGTTGTTCAGGTCGGTTTTTACGACCCAACCTCCAGTTGTTCAGGTCGGTTTTTACGACCCAACCTCCAGTTGTTCAGGTCGGACTGTACGACCCAACCTCCAGTTGATCTGGTCGGTCTATATGACCCAACCTCCAGTTGTTCAGGTCGGTCTATACGACCCAACCTCCAGTTGTTCAGGTCGGTTTTTACGACCCAACCTCCAGTTGTTCTGGTCGGTCTATATGACCCAACCTCCAGTTGATCTGGTAGGTCTGTACGACCCAACCTCCAGTTGATCAGGTCGGTCTGTACGACCCAACCTCCAGTTGTTCTGGTAGGTCTTTACGACCCAACCTCCAGTTGTTCTGGTCAGTCTGTACGACCCAACCTCCAGTTGATCAGGTCGGTCTGTACGACCCAACCTCTAGTTGATATGGTTGATCTTTACGACCCAACCTCCAGTTGTTCGGGTCGGTCTATACGACCCAACCTCCAGTTGTTCAGGTCGGTCTATACGACCCAACTTCCAGTTGTTCTGGTCGGTCTGTACGACCCAACCTCCAGTTGTTCAGGTCGGTCTGTACGACCCAACCTCCAGTTGTTCTGGTCGGTCTGTACGACCCAACCTCCAGTTGTTCTGGTCGGTCTGTACGACCCAACCTCCAGTTGTTCAGGTCGGTCTGTACGACCCAACCTCCAGTTGTTCAGGTCGGTCTGTACGACCCAACCTCCAGTTGTTCAGGTCGGACTGTACGACCCAACCTCCAGTTGATCTGGTCGGTCTGTACGACCCAACCTCCAGTTGTTCAGGTCGGTCTGTACGACCCAACCTCCAGTTGTTCAGGTCGGTCTGTACGACCCAACCTCCAGTTGTTCAGGTTGGTTTTTACGACCCAACCTCCAGTTGTTCAGGTTGGTTTTTACGACCCAACCTCCAGTTGTTCAGGTTGGTTTTTACGACCAAACCTCCAGTTGTTCAGGTCGGACTGTACGACCCAACCTCCAGTTGTTCAGGTTGGTTTTTACGACCAAACCTCCAGTTGTTCAGGTTGGTTTTTACGACCCAACCTCCATTTGTTCAGGTCGGTCTATACGACCCAACCTCCAGTTGATCTGGTCGGTCTATATGACCCAACCTCCAGTTGTTCAGGTCGGTCTATACGACCCAACCTCCAGTTGTTCAGGTCGGTTTTTACGACCCAACCTCCAGTTGTTCAGGTCGGTTTTTACGACCCAACCTCCAGTTGTTCAGGTCGGACTGTACGACCCAACCTCCAGTTGATCTGGTCGGTCTATATGACCCAACCTCCAGTTGTTCAGGTCGGTCTATACGACCCAACCTCCAGTTGTTCAGGTCGGTTTTTACGACCCAACCTCCAGTTGTTCTGGTCGGTCTATATGACCCAACCTCCAGTTGTTCTGGTCGGTCTATACAACCCAACCTCCAGTTGTTCTGGTCGGTCTATACAACCCAACCTCCAGTTGTTCTGGTCGGTCTGTATGACCCAACCTCCAGTTAATCTGGTCGGTCTTTGGAACAAAACCATGTGGTTCTTTGTTCTGCCCCGGAAAAGACTTGGTGCTGCATTAGCACCCGTTTTTTGGAGCTGGAGCTAGGTTCAAGTATCCTGAACCTTTGGCAGTGAAAACAGGAACAACTGCTTCTAAGTTGGAACTGCTGGAGCCATTTCGGTGGAAAACCCCCTCATGAGTGATGAGAAGTAGTCCCAGAGATGTGAAGTCATTACGATACGAGTACTGTTTTCTCTGGTAGCAGATTATCTTCCTCCACCAAAGGTGGCCAAAAAAAACTTCCTCTTTGTTTCTGGGGGAAAGGTTCAGGGGGTTCTCCTCCACAGCTCATACTAATGTCACTGCAGGCAGAACACAGCCTGGGATCGCTGCACTTTGACTGTTTCTGTCACAGAAAACATCTCATGCTGCAGGAAGATATGACCGACATTTTTTGTGGTTTCGAAGCCGGGACTTTTTAAAACCAGAGTACCAGAGTCTTGAAACCAGAAATCAGCCCATCTGGTATGAAGACAGATGGAAGAACGATGTAGAAGCTTCATTACCTGACTCATTTACAACATGCAGAGGGGATTCAAACCCTACAACACGCATGTGGGAACCAAAGACTCATGCTGAGGCAGCCAATCAAATCCTTCCTGTGCCGAGCAGATTCATCCAGCCAATGACGGGCGACTATCTGGCTGATGCAGATTGAATTAGTTCCACACACCCTCTCCTTTGTTGCTGTGTTTTCTCTCCTTGTTTGGGACCATCTCAGGATAAGGAGGCTGATAATTATCAGGGAGTCCAGGACTCTTCTCCTCTCCCTTTGTCACTTCCTCCGGCTCGCTTAATAAGTGAGAACATGTTCTCTCGCTTTGCACAAAATGTCTTTCCTTCCCCCTTTCTTCCCACTCCCCACTTTGAAAATATACACGAATCTTCCTGCCATTTGCTTTGACTCTCCTCCCGTTACTAACGCCTCTTTTTCATCCTTACTTCCCCCACTTTGCACATCTTCAAGTGGTGAAATTCATGCATTTTCCTGCCCTGAACATGTATTTTCTTTCATTAAATCCTCCCTTTCTGCCTGAAACGCCGCCACCTTCCCCCCTTCCTCCTTCCATTCTCCTCTTCTGAGGCTTAAACCTAATTATCTCCTGTTCTGCAGAGAGAAACCGGTGGGAACAGCCTGTGGGAAGCGGAGCAGCCGTGAGGGACGGGCAGCGTTTGTTCTCCCTTCGGCTAGTCGCCTCCGATCATGTCAGCAAGGCACAAACACACACTGTAAAGCGCCAGAGACGAGGAAAAGAAGGACAAGATGCATCCAGCGCTGGGTTAGTTTGATCTGACACACAGGACAGCGGTACACGGGCTAATCGAAGCAGTTTGGCTAAAACACATGAATCTTCTGGAGCTCCTGAAAAGCTGCTCTGAGGAGCATCAGCCTGCAAAGATCCTAACGCAGCATCTTTTCCGTTATCTGAGGCGCACACAACAGCAGCCTTACTGCACCTCAAGGATCCGACTCAAAGCAAATAAGAGGCAAGCTGCTCAAACATTTAGCAGCTTTTCGTTAAACTGTAAATAGTTTTTCTGTGTTTGCAGAGCAGAACCGTCTCTGGTCAAACATTCCTGGCATTCTTTGCATTTACACACAGGGATAATGAAGTTTAGGTCTGTCCGGGAGCACTTTTTGAGTCTATTAGCTGCACAATTATGGCAAAAATCTTACTTTAAAATGACAATATTCCAGCCCAGGTACACATTTATCTCAGAATATGAAATACTTGCTTTGTAACGAGGCAGAACTCAAAATCTTTGCGAATTATTTCTACATTTATGGAGAAGTTGATCAAAAATAGATCCTGCTCCAATAATGTTAATATCTTCAGTTTAATGTCTGAAATACTTAAGGTACAGTTAGAGCCTGAACCACTCACTATTATTCTAGGAGTGTCAGATGATATTAAGAAATGTTTCCTCTCCTATAGTCTCATCGTTGCCAAGAAATTACTTCTGATGCATTGGAGAAAGAAAGAAGCACCACCACAAAGATGTGGCTAATAGGTCTTACTAATACTCTGCATTTAGAGAGAATTTAATAGATTCTCATGGATAAACTCCCGATATTTGAAAAAATTTGGTCATTATCTCACACCTCATAGTGGCAATTAATTATTTTTTATATTTTTTGCCCTTTATTAAGACAAATTAATGAATAAACGGTAGGATGGGAACTTTTTGTTGCTGTTTTCTTTTTAATTTATGTTTTTTCTTCCCTTTACATGTTTGGCTATTATTTCACTTTCCATTGTTATGTAAAAAAAAACCCAAAAATAGAGCGCTGTATCCTAGCTTTCTATTTGGTGAACTGTTTACTTATAAGTTTGCTGTAAATGTATAACTCTATAACAACAAAAAAAAAAATACTATGAAGTTTAGGTCTGTCTGGGAGCACTTTGTGAGTCTATTAGCTGCACAATTATGGCAAAAATCTTACCTTAAAATGACAATATTCCAGCCCGGGTACACATTTATCTCAGAATATGAAATACTTCTTTTGTAACGACGACTTTTTCGGGTTGGAACTCAAAATCTTTGCGAATTATTTCTACATTTATGGAGAAGTTGATCAAAAATAGGTCGCGACTGCTCCAATAATGTTAATATCTTCAGTTTAATGTCTGAAATACTTAAGGTACAGTTAGAGCCTGAACCACTCACTGTTATTCTAGGAGTGTCAGATGATATTAAGAAATGTTTCCTCTCCTATAGTCTCATCTTTGCCAAGAAATTACTTCTGATGCATTGGAGAAAGAAAGAAGCACCACCACAAAGATGTGGCTAATAGGTCTTACTAATACTCTGCATTTAGAGAGAATTTAATAGATTCTCATGGATAAACTCCCGATATTTGAAAAAATTTGGTCATTATCTCACACCTCATAGTGGCAATTAATTATTTTTTTATATTTTTTGCCCTGTATTAAGACAAATTAATGAATAGACGGTAGGATGGGAACTTTTTGTTGCTGTTTTCTTTTTAATTTATGTTTTTTCTTCCCTTTACATGTTTGGCTATTATTTCACTTTCCATTGTTATGTAAAAAAACAACAAAAAGAGAGCGCTGTATCCTAGCTTTCTATTTGGTGAACTGTTTACTTATAAGTTTGCTGTAAATGTGTAACTCTATAACAACAAAAAAAAAAATACTATGAAGTTTAGGTCTGTCTGGGAGCACTTTTTGAGTCTATTAGCTGCACAATTATGGCAAAAATCTTACTTTAAAATGACAATATTCCAGCCCGGGTATCCATTTATTTCAGAATATGAAATACTTCTTTTGTAACGACGACTTTTTCGGGTTGGAACTCAAAATCTTTGCGAATTATTTCTACATTTATGGAGAAGTTGATCAAAAATAGATCCTGCTCCAATAATGCCAGACACTGCCTGATCCAATTTAAAATTGTACATCGTCTTCATTCCTCTAAGGAAAGGTTACATAGAATATACCCCGAGTTTCTTATGTTATTTAGGTCTAATATGTTCAGTTTAATGTCTGAAATACTTAAGGTACAGTTAGAGCCTGAACCAAGAAGAAGAAGCACCACCACAAAGATGTGGCTAATAGGTCTTACTAATACTCTGCATTTAGAGAGAATTTAATAGATTCTCATGGATAAACTCCCGATATTTGAAAAAATTTGGTCATTATCTCACACCTCATAGTGGCAATTAATTTATTTTTTATATTTTTTGCCCTGTATTAAGACAAATTAATGAATAGACGGTAGGATGGGAACTTTTTGTTGCTGTTTTCTTTTTAATTTATGTTTTTTCTTCCCTTTACATGTTTGGCTATTATTTCACTTTCCATTGTTATGTAAAAAAAAACCCAAAAAGAGAGCGCTGTATCCTAGCTTTCTATTTGGTGAACTGTTTACTTATAAGTTTGCTGTAAATGTGTAACTCTATAACAACAAAAAAAATACTATGAAGTTTAGGTCTGTCTGGGAGCACTTTGTGAGTCTATTAGCTGCACAATTATGGCAAAAATCTTACTTTAAAATGACAATATTCCAGCCCGGGTACACATTTATTTCAGAATATGAAATACTTCTTTTGTAACGACGACTTTTTCGGGTTGGAACTCAAAATCTTTGCGAATTATTTCTACATTTATGGAGAAGTTGATCAAAAATAGGTCGCGACTGGTCTTAGTAATACTCTGCATTTAGAGAGAATTTAATAGATTCTCATGGATAAACTCCCAATATTTGAAAAATTTGGTCATTATCTCACACCTCATAGTGGCAATTAATCTATTTTTTATATTTTTTGCCCTGTATTAAGACAAATTAATGAATAAACGGTAGGATGGGAACTTTTTGTTGCTGTTTTCTTTTTAATTTATGCATCTGTTTTTTTGTATTATTTCACTTTCCATTGTTATGTAAAAAAAAAACCAAAAATAGAGCGCTGTATCCTAGCTTTCTATTTGGTGAACTGTTTACTTATAAGTTTGCTGTAAATGTATAACTCTATAACAACAAAAAAAATACTATGAAGTTTAGGTCTGTCTGGGAGCACTTTGTGAGTCTATTAGCTGCACAATTATGGCAAAAATCTTACTTTAAAATGACAATATTCCAGCCCGGGTACACATTTATCTCAGAATATGAAATACTTCTTTTGTAACGACGACTTTTTCGGGTTGGAACTCAAAATCTTTGCGAATTATTTCTACATTTATGGAGAAGTTGATCAAAAATAGGTCGCGACTGCTCCAATAATGTTAATATGTTCAGTTTAATGTCTGAAATACTTAAGGTACAGTTAGAGCCTGAACCACTCACTGTTATTCTAGGAGTGTCAGATGATATTAAGAAATGTTTCCTCTCCTATAGTCTCATCTTTGCCAAGAAATTACTTCTGATGCATTGGAGAAAGAAAGAAGCACCACCACAAAGATGTGGCTAATAGGTCTTACTAACACTCTGCATTTAGAGAGAATTTAATAGATTCTCATGGATAAACTCCCGATATTTGAAAAAATTTGGTCATTATCTCACACCTCATAGTGGCAATTAATCTATTTTTTGTATTTTTTGCCCTGTATTAAGACAAATTAATGAATAGACGGTAGGATGGGAACTTTTTGTTGCTGTTTTCTTTTTAATTTATGCATCTGTTTTTTTGTATTATTTCACTTTCCATTGTTATGTAAAAAAAAACCAAAAATAGAGCGCTGTATCCTAGCTTTCTATTTGGTGAACTGTTTACTTATAAGTTTGCTGTAAATGTGTAACTCTATAACAACAACAAAAATACTATGAAGTTTAGGTCTGTCTGGGAGCACTTTTTGAGTCTATTAGCTGCACAATTATGGCAAAAATCTTACTTTAAAATGACAATATTCCAGCCCGGGTACACATTTATCTCAGAATATGAAATACTTCTTTTGTAACGACGACTTTTTCGGGTCGGAACTCAAAATTTTTGCGAATTATTTCTACATTTATGGAGAACACGAAACAGCTCGAAGCCAAACGACACTTTTTACTGATTAAAACCAGGAAATGACTGAAGTCTCAGCGGCTCACATCTGAGAAGACATTGTGGTCACCTCACTGTCAGCTAATGAGGCTCAAAAACATGTTCTGGGTGTGTTAAGCAGGAATAATTCATCCCTTTTAGACAGTCACAGCCGTCAGAACCAGAACTTTAACTTTAACAGGAGGAGGCTGCCCTTCTGGGAGGAACTTGGAACGATTCCCCCTCTTTTCCTCGCTCCTGCTCAGTTGGAAATATTCTCAGATTAAATGAGTTTCCTCACAGTTTGCCACCTTTGCACACGTCTGAACACATACAGGCTCCATAAACAGACGGTAAACAGGCTGCAGATATGCTGTTCACACATGACCCAGTCCCTTCAGCTGCTGGCCGATCATTACACTCACTGATTAACACCCAGTCCAGTCATTCTCATGATTCCTAGCTCAAATCCTTCTTTTACTGCTTCTCTCTGCACGGTGTAAATTGCAGCTTACTCATTCATAGCTAACTTTGCCGAGCACCTGCACTCCCTGCTATCAGAGCTTTATCATCGCTTATTGCATCATCTCAGAAAGCAGCCATCTGCATTCACAGAGCCTGGACCGGAGCAGCGTGAGCAGCTTTCCTTAAAAACCTGCAGAGCTGATTCAAAGCCAGCAGCAACTCCGGTGGGAGCAGATATTCCTGCTGAACCGAGTGATGATGAACTCCTCACATCCACTCGCTGAGATCAAACACACTGCATTAAATCTAGATCTGATCCACTGATCTCTGCTTCTGTCTGAGGAAAACACACACAGACGGGTCTGAGCCCGCCCCAGATGTTCAAAGCCTTGGAAAGTCGGGCCTTTCCACTGCTGGAAATCACTGACCAGGAACACGGCGGCTTCCCCGCAGGCCGCTGTCCCGCCTCCCTGTTTAAACTGCTTTTTGCTGGTGGAATTTTAGGGTTTTCACACCAAACATCTGTGGATGCAACACATTTTCACAGAGCACGTCCAGTTAGAAACAATAAAACATGTTTAAAGACACCCCCCCAACAAGAATCCAGTCAACTAAAGATGCAAATCAGGAGCCAACGCCATGCTGAGCGGGTGGGGATGGAGACGGGTTAACTTTTCATGGAAAAATCATCCGAAGATGTCACTTGGATGAGCTTTTAGGGGTTTAAAGAACGCCTGGAGAGTGTGAAAATGTGGATGAAGCATTCCTGTTGGGTGTCATGCTGCTCTTTACCCAGAAATGCCGTGAAATCAAGCGAGTGCACGAGGAAACAGACCTGGGTCCTGTGCCCAGCCAGAGGCGGCACGGCCGGGGTGATTAAAGGGTGGAGCAGGGCGTGGATGCAGCTCTGTTTGTGCAGAAATCCTGTAAAGTGTCTTGGTTTTATCTCTGATTATTCCCATTCAGTCACATGGAAACGTGTTGGACTCAGTCCAGAGTCTCCGATGCATTCAGAGGTGAAGAAACAGGCTCATCTGGACCCACTGGATCATGGGATACGTGAAAAGCAAAGCCTATTATCGGCTAAAACACCCGGAGAAATGACGCAGCGGAGCAGACTGAAGGAAAACGTCTGTCAGGGACAGAGGAGGGGTGTGCTGCAGCTGATGAGCATCTGGCTTTTCAGAGGGATTTGAATAAGTCCTGCTGGTGTATGACAGGATTATTACACTGATGCTGTAAGTACAAATATACTGTTAAAGTATGCTAAGGGTCCGAGAAGCTCAGATAAGTCCCAGCAGAAGCATCATTAAGTGCATTATAATGATATCACAGGAGGAATAATCATCAGGAAGCTTTAATTAACTCGTTCAGCTCGCTGCTAAGCACCAAAGACTCATGTTCAGCCTCTGAAGGAGAGGAACAGCAGGACTCTGGTGGGCTGATAAGTAAGCCCAGCAGCCAGCCAATGGACAGGCTCCGATTGAGTTATTTTCACCACTTCTGCTCCTAAAAAGAAAACTATTCAGTGAAGAAGTTCTAAAGCCAAAAAGCTCCACTTTGCAGTGGCAGAAAACAGGGAAAAAGCAGAAAATCACAAGTTTTTCGCAGGTTTCCTGTGTCACCGACACCCTGCAGCATCATCAGCTAACGGACCAATGAACAAGTCCCACAACAACAGAACAGGAGCCCTTTTAGCCTTAAAATACATTCATCTGAAGCCTTTTACTGTCTATAACGACGACCAAACTGTCTGAAAATCAACAGAAAACCTGAAAGCAACAATAAAAGATGGGAAAAATGTGACAGGTGTTCAGATAAATCCTCCACTGAGGTGAGAGCAGAGGCTAACGCCAACATTTTGGTGCTTTTCGAGGCTCTTGTTGGTTAAATCTGTAAACTGGGAGGCAGATTTAGCCCTGATCCCCTCCATGTTGTCTTAGCCTTTCACTCAGTGATCAAACACTGAAGAACAGAGCTGCTAAGGTGAACCAAGCATCCATCCATCATCATATCGTCCCAATTCCATGTGACATAATTTACCACAATTTAACCATTCAAGCACTTTTTAAGTCTCTGTTTGGCACCAAAACTACTTGGTTAAATGTAGGAAAAGATCATAATTTTTTTGGACTACACTCTGTCAGGTCTCACGGAGGCTCTTAAGTTTTTTGTACCTTGTCTTGTCACTTCCTGTTTTATTTTGAAATATTAACAACTGACCGAACAACAGCTGATCGATTTTTATCGATATCGCGATATATCGATATTTTGTTACCCGATAAAGTATCGATTTTTCAGCTGTGGGTATTGATTTTTGACTGCAAAGCCTGGCTGGACTAGGGCTGAGCGATTTTATCGATATCGCGATATATCGATATTTTGTTACCCGATAAAGTATCGATTTTTCAGCCGCGGTTATTGATTTTTGAGGGCAAAGCCTGGCTGGACGTGTGGAGGTTTTGAGATGAATATAAAAAACGGGAAAAAGGCTTGAAGATGAAAGCTATTTCTTGTATTTGCAGCCAAAAAATGACAGTCAAGAGACCAATTGTCAGGTCTCACAGAGGCTCTTAAGTTTTTGTACCTTGTCTTGTCACTTCCTGTTTTATTTTGAAATATTAACAACTGACCGAACAACAGCTGATCGATTTTTATCGATATCGCGATATATCGATATTTTGTTACCCGATAAAGTATCAATTTTTCAGCTGTGGGTATTGATTTTTGACTGCAAAGCCTGGCTGGACTAGGGCTGATCGATTTTATCGATATCGCGATATATCGATATTTTGTTACCCGATAAAGTATCGATTTTTCAGCCGCGGTTATTGATTTTTGAGGGCAAAGCCTGGCTGGACGTGTGGAGGTTTTGAGATGAATATAAAAAACGGGAAAAAGGCTTGAAGATGAAAGCTATTTCTTGTATTTGCAGCCAAAAAATGACAGTCAAGAGACCAATTGTCAGGTCTCACAGAGGCTCTTAAGTTTTTGTACCTTGTCTTGTCACTTCCTGTTTTATTTTGAAATTAACAACTCCTCTCGTTTCAGATAACTTCCCCTTCCTCCCGTGTCTCGTTGTTTTCCCTGATTCCCAAAGTGTTTCCACCTGTTCCCCTTGGTTCCTCAGGTGTATTTAGTCTGCGTCTCATTGCCAGTGTGTTGAATTGTCTTCCTCTAGCCTCCAAAGTGGCTTGTTTTTTAGAGCACTTTTTAAGTCTCTGTTTGGCACCAAAACTACTTGGTTAAATGTAGGAAAAGATCATGATTTTGAGTGAAATAAACGCTTCAAGCTGAGTTGGTTGATCGTTGTTAAAGATGTGGAACGACACAGTTTCACTGCATTTCTCTGACATGTTACAGCTGATGACTCCAGTCAAATATCTGGGATTGTTCAGCAAACACCACAGTCCAAAAGATACAGAACATCATTTATCTAGCTTGGTTTGTGGTATTCTCAAGCTTGTTTTTGAGAATTGTGGAAGATTGGGTGGAGAAAAACAAGCCAGAATTCTCAGAGCAGAGCCAAACACCAACATTTTGGTGCTTTTCGAGGCTCTTGTTGGTTAAATCTGTAAACTGGGAGGCAGATTTAGCCCTGATCCCCTCCAAGTTGTCTTAGCCTTTCACTCAGTGATCAAACACTGAAGAACAGAGCTGCTAAGGTGAACCAAGCATCCATCCATCATCATATCGTCCCAATTCCACGTGACATCATTTACCAGCAGCACAAGCAACCCTCCAGCTTCATTACTGTATTCCACAGCCGGCTGTGGAGCCTCCTTCCACCCAGAACCAGCTGTTTGATGAGTGCTGAGGTCAGAAGTGTGAGGGGTCGCGTCCTGCAGGCCACCGTGCTGCAGACTCACCCCAGATATGGTGTGTGTGTGAGTGTGAGCTGTAGTTTTACCGATGATGAGCAGGGAAGATGAAGATGTACAGTTATTACACCGTGAGTGTTGAAGACTTACTTCATCTGTTTGACGATGGTGCTTTTCCCTGACTCTCCGGCTCCTGAGGGACAAGACACAAGAAGACAATGTAAACACGGTGCGTGCGCGTGCGCGCGCGCGCGAGAGAGAGACACAGAACAGAGAAAGAGGAAGAGGCGGAGGGTCTTAAAAAGCTCCCTGAAGCTCAGCGGCAGGGGGTGGAGATAAAAAGGATGGAGAAAGTGGCTGCACCCTTTTTTTTTTTACCCCCTTCCTCCATCTTGGAAGTTACTTTGACAAACAGATACACCCTAATTTCCCCCAAAGAATCCAAGCTTTAATCCCTCATCTGCGACCAAAGCGCAGAGACTGGCTGCTGCTGCCATTTTCCTGCCTCCATCTGCAGCTCAGCCCTCTGCTGGAGCTGCACCCCGACACCCTGGCGGCTTTATTTCCCCGCGCGCCACACCTTCCGCATCAGAACAGGTGGATTTAATGGGCCGGAATAAAACAGCTGGATTTAATGGGCCGGAATAAAACAGCTGGATTTAATGGGCCGGAATAAAAAGGCGGGGTGTGATTACTTTATATCGCCTTGAATTCTAATTGTCTAATTGTGTCTATCTTTTTTTCCTTTAATTTATGCATTTGTGCCACAGCCTCCGGCGGTGGTCATTTCTCGGCACCCCCTCCGAGGCGCGCGCCCTGCCTTATTTCTTACCGAGCAGCAGCAGCTTCACGTCTTTGGACGCCGTGAGTCCGTCCTCCTTCAGGTTTTTCTCGATGGCTTTGCTCCGGTCCAGAGCCGCCCTCTCCTCCGCGCTCAGAGTACATCCCATGGTTAGAGAACACAGCTTGATAGCGTACCGGGAACCGGGATCCACGCCAGAAAACGCAGAAAACTGACGGATAACTGAAAGTTGTACGTTGAAACAAAGCCGAGCGCAGATCCTTTATTTCTCTCTGGTTATATTTCCACCTTTGCTGAGCACTGCCTTCGATCCCTCTGTCTCTCTCTGGGCAGCTCCCTCTCTCAAGCCGGGGCCGGAGGCGCCGTTACAGCATTTAAATCAGCGATCCAGTCGGTTTGATCCACAGCGCAAAGACGCCCCGCTGAAGCCTCCGCAGCTGGCTGGTTCTCAGGGGGCTCAGTGTTCGTTCTCCGGCTCTCTTCTGATTTCTTCCCGTCGGTAAATCTCGATAACGGTTCCCTTCTGCTCCACTCGACACTGTTTCTCAGTTACTGGGCGGCGGTGAGCAGCGCTCGCATCGCTTGCTTCTCACGGCGGCGCGCACTGAACCTCTCCTCCGTTGGGATCCTCCGGGCGGGCGGCGGGGACTCGCTCAGTAGCTCTACTGCCTCCCGGTAGCTCCGGTAGGGGCTCGGTCCTCCGTTAGTTCATTCGTTCTGTTGCAGGTTGCTGACGTCAGAGCAGAGACAGCAGAGCGCACCGGCTCCCGGTGGCACCGCCTGGTGGTGCGTTTGTTACGCAGAAGCGAGACAACTGGTTAGTTATTGGTTAACAGCAAGTTAATAGTTTGTTTAGTGAGAAGCACCGGATTTTTCTTAGATCCAGAAGACATATTCAGTCCAGAAAATGACCATAACGCCACACAGATTAATCAGAAAACACTGGTTAAACTGGTTAAACTGGTTAAGAAACGCCCTTTATCATAGCCTGAACTGTGCAATATGAATACAGTTTTGTTTTGTACAGAACCTTCCCTCCTCCTGATCAATATGCAGACTGTATTGATCATTATTGAGCATCAACACGTATAAACGTGCAGGTGACGCGTTAAACTGCAACTTTCCGCTCAGCACATAACTAAATAAAATGCTTCACACGCTGTTAAACACGTGAGCGAGCCTGTTATAATCCAAGCGGACATGAGAGCACCTGCTCACCTTTAGACAGTGTTGCTTTCAGGTGGAATTCATGAGCTGCAGATTCTGACAGCTGTGAAGTGGAAGCTGTCAGGAAACATCCTCTCAGCGGCCCCAGAACCATCTGGACCCGCAGTAAACACCACCACGTTTCAAGGCGCCATATGTCTCCACTATAAGTTACAGATTTCTAAAGTTACAAGCAAAACTCACACGTTTTTACCCATGAAAGAAAATAAAAACATGCCAAGTCTTACATATTAATACATCGATTGTACTTTATGCAAAACGAAAGGCAAAGCGACGGTTTCTGCCCTCGAATGTGAAACTTTCGTTTAAATGTGGACTAATTTACGTATTACTTGCTTTTTGTGACACTGAGCCGGATAAAATGTGGAAACTGGAGTTTAGAAACCTTGTTGATAACCAGGATTTATTTTCTTTACAGTTGAAGATGAAAAATTCTGCTTCACTTGGGAATGTTATAGATACCCCGCTTCCCTTCCTTCTGGACAGTTTTTAAATGTATCATATGTAGGGCATCTTTACCTGGTGTACAAATGCAATAATACCATATAGCAGGTATTCTTTTGTCTTTGTAAGGGTGTTTGTTTGTCAGTGTTTGTGAAGAAATGTGGCCCAGGAGTAGGGATGGGAATTGTTAAGAATTTAGCCGAAATTATATCGCTTATCGGTTCGGTTCCTTATCGATTCGCATCCAGTTATACATAGAACTAATGGCTTTGGTTGCAGAAAGACTTTAACCAACATTTTATCTATTCTCGCGGCTGTCATTTTACTTTCCCTGCTTATGAAAGGCAGCTGCCTCTGAGCCTGCCTCCTCTTGCAGTCCTCATCGACTAACTGTTGATATCAGATGGAAATGATTCATACAGGATGTCGCTAACATTATTTCAATCGACAGGACCTGGAAGGTTTACCTTTCAGGGATCTCAAGCTTTGAATGCAGGCAGCAGGGACATCCCCAGCCCCCCTGGGGTCTCTCATTAATGATGTTATTATCAGTGTTGTTATTAATAACTGCTCTGCTCAGACTCATTGGAGACGTGCTTGTTTCCTGCCGTTGCCATAGCGACAGCGGCGCACCAGATACATTTTTTTCAGTGTGAGAAACGCGTGTGGCTTGAGAGCCCTGTTACACTCAACAGGACCTGGAAGTGTTACCTGGGATCGCTTAGCAGCGCGTCAGACTTTACATTCGTGCACAGTAACTGCATGCTGTGCGGTCAAAAGTTTCAGCATGTTGGAGGTATTTCCATCTTTGAAGTGATCACAGCTCTGCACGTGTTGTAACTAGTCCTAGTTTAGCCTTTTTGGTGAAATAAACCAAACTTTGGCGCGCTTCTGCCTCGACGCCATGTTGGAAACGTTCTGAGCCAAAACATGACGTCATCGCGCAACTGTGTCCGACGTCAGCAGAACCTATAGGCAGGAGAATTACTGGTACCGGTTCTTTTCGAGAACCGGTTCTCAGGAGACACCTATTTGAACAGGAACCGGCCCAAAGATGCTTCTGCAGGGGGGGAGAATGTCCCAGTTAGTCCCGAAGCTTCACTGGCGCGTGACTGACATTAAAACGGAATATTCACGGAGCTATGACAATCTGAGCTGATGTGAGCAAACATCTGGCCGACACATATATAAGTTATCAGAAGAATTTCTCATTCACTGAGACGATCCCGCGAGACATTCTCTGATCACGCGGAAGGGGAATATTACACTGGAAAAGACAGTTTAATTGAATTTTTTCAACATTCACCTGTGTGTGTGTGTGTGCGCGCGCAGCGGTGCGCGGCGTGTGTGAGAGCAGACCAGGTGTGTGTGTGGGCGTGGCCTCTGTGTGGATCAACCAGGTGGGAAACACACCTGTGTGTGTGATTTATTCAGATTCTTTGATAGTTTTCTGATAAATTCAGATTTTTTAAATATTGTTTGAATTATTTCAGGATATTTGAAAGGGAAAATAAATATAAATATTGTATATATAATAATAATGATAATATATATTATCTAAGAACATGTTTAAAATCTTTTTAGACATTTATCATCTTTTGAGTTTTATTTTATTAAGTTTTATTCCGTATTTATTCACAATATTTCTTAATTTTCTGTTTCTGATTATCTTTGTTCACATGTTTTTTTTTTACTTTTTATTTGTTTTTCTTTCAATTCTGACAAATTAATTCAGAATTTTTGAATATTGTTCAAATTATAGGAGAACATTTAAATGGGATGTTTGTGTAATCTTAATATTCTTACATATTTTCTTATATTTTTCAGGTCTTTTGATTGATTTTTGATATTATCAGTCAATTTTTACAGACTTTTTCAATTTTATCTGTTTTTTCTGCATATTTATTTATTATTAATTTGATTTTTTTCTTTCTTTATCAGGTGTTTAAGCTTCTGCACTTTAACTAAGTGCTTTTGGTGGTTAAATGTGACCAAGTTAAAGTTAAAAGGAGTCACCACAGAGTCAGATGGTGGTACCCAAAGTGAAAGAAGAGCAGAACCGGTTCAGTTTCCTGTCTCGGGTGAAAGTGGATGTTTTAGAGTCAGCTGCCCCCAAACAGAAACTCGTAGGTTGGATACAAAACTGAATCAAAGGTTAGAAACAAACAAAAGACCCTGAAACAGCTGCATGTACTGATATTTTACAGAGTCATGGTTTGAAAAGCAAAGAAAGAATTATCAGAAGCTAATCAGGCTATAGGAATAAAGCAGAATAAATTCTCTTAGAGTAAAACAAAAAGAAGATGTTCCTCCAGTAGTTCATCATATGATCTGATTCAGAAGCAGTGAAAACAGAAAATACTGAGTTAAAGAGGTTCAGTTAGCACGATGACATCATTTTAATCTGCTGTGAAAAGCACGATCCTGTGTGATCGAAGCCGTTTATGTGCTTATAGTGAAAAATAACTGCAGCTTTCGCTCTGTTTGGATGGATTAATGTTGCACACACACACACTCAGCAAGTGATGCAAGACCTTGTGGGAAAGTGTAAGAGCTCCACTTTGCTCAGACTGGAGGTGAGATCCACCGACTGACAACATGGACGCTGAGGGGACTAAAAACTCCTTTTTGGAACTCATTAAACGACAAATCTATGCTAACTTAGCTGATTAGAAAGAAATCTATTCGCAGTAAGTTAATTCTCAGTTAATTTCCCACGACTTCCTGTGAGTTTCCAGCCAGTTCTGGTCCAAAATGTCCAACAGTGGCTTCGGCTTCTTTGTCGTTGAGTGTTGCTTTAGTCCAAAGAAGAAGTAGCGGTGCATTCACATCAAGATTTAAGGAATAACTTTAATGCTGCAGACAAATGGCCCAGATTTGAGGTTTTCAGGGGCAACATTTACAGTGTGATGTGGCTCGCAGGCTCAGGTTCAGCCTTTAACAGTCCAAAAGATACAGAACATTATTTATCTAGCTTGGTTTGTGGTATTCTCAAGCTTGTTTTTGACAATTGTGGAAGATTGGGTGGAGAAAAACAAGCCAGAATTCTCAGAGCAGAGGCAAACGCCAACATTTTGGTGCTTTTCGAGGCTCTTGTTGGTTAAATCTGTAAACTGGGAGGCAGATTTAGCCCTGATCCCCTCCATGTTGTCTTAGCCTTTCACTCAGTGATCAAACACTGAAGAACAGAGCTGCTAAGGTGAACCAAGCATCCATCCATCATCATATCGTCCCAATTCCACGTGACATAATTTACCAGAGTTTAATCATTCAAGCACTTTTTAAGTCTCTGTTTGGCACCAAAACTACTTGGTTACATGTAGGAAAAGATCATAATTTTTTTGGACTGCACTCTGTCAGGTCTCACGGAGGCTCTTAAGTTTTTGTACCTTGTCTTGTCACTTCCTGTTTTATTTTGAAATATTAACAACTGACCGAACAACAGCTGATCGATTTTTATCGATATCGCGATATATCGATATTTTGTTACCCGATAAAGTATCGATTTTTCAGCCGCGGGTATTGATTTTTGAGGGCAAAGCCTGGCTGGACGTGTGGAGGTTTTGAGATGAATAAAAAACGGGAAAAAGGCTTGAAGATGAAAGCTATTTCTTGTATTTGCAGCCAAAAAATGACAGTCAAGAGACCAATTGTCAGGTCTCACAGAGGCTCTTAAGTTTTTGTACCTTGTCTTGTCACTTCCTGTTTTATTTTGAAATTAACAACTCCTCTCGTTTCAGATAACTTTCCCTTCCTCCCGTGTCTCATTGTTTTCCCTGATTCCCAAAGTGTTTCCACCTGTTCCCCTTGGTTCCTCAGGTGTATTTAGTCTGCGTCTCGCTGCCAGTGTGTTGAATTGTCTTCCTCTAGCCTCCAAAGTGACCAAAGTATTTCAAGATCTTGTTTATTAATGATTTCCTCCTTGAGAGTGATTTGCTGTTGTAATTTTTCCCATAGATTTAGTCAAGTGAAGTTTTCTTTGTCTTGTCGTTTATTCAGTAGTATCTCCGGTAGAGGAGTGTCTTTGATTTATAATTATTATAACTTTCATAGCAACTCCATTAGAAGGAGTCTCTTTTGTTTATTGATTTTGTTAAATTTCTATAGAGCCTTTCTATAGATAAGTTTATTTGTAAGATTTATTTATATAACCTTTTGTTTTTTCCTCCTAATGTGGAGAGAACTTTCTTTTGATAAGTTTTATAGCCTCACTCTCCTCTCCAGAAGAAGAGTGAGTTAGGAATTTATAATCTATTATTTTGCTCTACAAGTGACTATCATTATATAAATAAAATATAAATAAAATCTACCCTGCAGTGCTTTCACGGACCGTGACACCAATATCACACGTCAGTCATGTTTCGGGTTTGGTTTGTGTGGTTTTTTTGCCTTTAATGGACGGGAGAGACAGGAAAGTGTGGAGGAATATGAGGAATCAGCATTACAAAGACGGGACGTTCTCTGAGGTAGTTTCCATTAAATAAAGTGTCTGATTCCCCAAAAAGCTCAGCTGCTCTTTCTGACCCGTGCTTGGAAAAATCTCCGAGTTTTGACGGGACTCTTGGACGTTTCCACCAAAAGCAGAACGTCTTACAGGAGAGAAAAGCTTCACAAGAGATCAGTTAGTTATGTTCACTGAAGTAACCATGGAAACAGCATCACGCCCTCAGCAAACAAAGCAAAGAGCACCATTCCTATGAAAAAGTGCAGATATTTATCGAACACCTACGTGTTCTTTTCTGAGGAAGAGCACAGAGGCTGGGGCCTGATGTGGCCATGAAAAGCAGAGAGTGGGAAGGAGGCTAACTGGAGGTGCCTGGATATGATTTATAATATAAAAAGCTCTGAAAAACACGTTCAAAGGAGGAAAACGCTGCGTTAGATTAGGCCCGAGCGATGGTGTGAAAAGTAGGAATGGAGAGGAGGAAGCAGCTTGTTCTGAGACTGCAGGGAGAGGAAAAGAGATGAGACAAGAAGTGGAATCAGTAATTATAACAAAGCAGACGGGAGGTCAGTGTTGAATGAAATCTGGGAGCCATGAAAGCTCAGAGACTTTCACAATGTGTCCATCATTCATCCATAAACATCTAAAGTGACCTGGAGCAACATACAAAGTACTTACTGACCCTCAGGGAAGGTTTCTCCGGCTGACTTTACAGTAGCTGTGGCCTCAGTTATCAGGACATGATACAGATTATAGCAACAAGAAGCCCGTTTGTCTGGGTTTTGGTATGAAAAGCCCTCATTTTTAAACATATCTGATGGTTTAAACGAGCTTTAGAATCAGCCAAAACCTCAGCCAGTCTTTATTTTAATGGTGGAAATGCTTCATGGACACACACCAGATGTATTCAGATGAATCTGTTTGTTCTCAGGAGAGCAGATTAATGAGGGCAACGGTTTAAATCCAGTGAGAAGAGATCAAATGGCTCTGATTTATCGGTGTGAAAAGGTTTGGAGTCCATGGATGGATGATCTGGAGTCTGGTGGAGGGCTTCTGCTGAGGCTCCAGCTGAGGGAAGTGGAGGAGGTGGAGTTTTCTGAGCTGCTGAGTGGAGAAACACACATCTGGAAACACTGAAGCAGCCCAGTGAGCGAGGTCTTCCTGTTATTTCATAAAGCAGCAACACTTGTTGTTTCTGTTGTTTCAGATCACTGAAGTGAATAAAAGAGAAAGCAGCTTTTGAGAAATGATGAGCCTGAATCTGCCGAGGTGTCGTAATAAAAGCCTCCAACCAGCGACCTGAAATTAAAATTAGAGTCCCGTGCATCTGTTTCAAAACTCAGGAAGAAACTATCTTTAAATCAGGATTTAAACAACGAGGTGCGGAGATTTGGGAAAAAACATCCCAGAAATCTGATCCACAGACCAGTCCTGAGACTGTGTTTCTGCTGCCTCCACATTAAGAAGAATAATCCTTATCCTGTGCTCAGGAGAGACCCTGATGGTCAACGTGAGAGGGTTTCTGTCTGAGAAAACGTCTCAGGAGGGAGGTGAAGTGATGAATCTGTTGGAAAAATGATATAGTTATACTATGACAGAAGAGTCCCTCCATCTTTTCCTTTTCTATGATTCAAGCAAAAGTGTTTTGACTCTGGTACTAGTCTTTCCCATAAGATTAACTGGTGAGAAGCACCTTTTATGTTCCTTCCCATAATAATGAATGGGGAGAAAAGCACCTTTTCCCATAAAATCATGTGATCAGCAAGCATAAACAACATAAATAGCTGGAGCACCATTTTGTCGGGAGACAACTCTGAGCAGCTTCCTGACAGGTTGTGCAGACTTGTCTCTTTCTTGCAAGAAATAAATGTTTTGTGTTAATCGTATCCAGCGACTCTGAGCCTAATTTTGAGAGAATTTTTCTAACATAATGGTCCTTCGAGTCGGATCCTAAAGTCCTTTCCACCTCCCAGGATCGGAGCTGAAACCGTGCACGGGGGGGTCCAGGACTCCTAACTGAAGTCCTCTCAGCAGAGTTTCTGATAGAGGCCGGCTGCCACTGGCTGGAGGAAAGGTAACAGGATCTATTTTTGAATCAGTGGACAGACTCGCTGGATTCTTCCTTGTTTAACTTACCAGTGGATTTATGGTAAGGAACCCTTTGTGTTACTATTGTTGGCGAGAAATAGTGTGATTATTGGGGATAAATTGTGATTATTTAACTAACAATTGTTGGAAACTAGAGGCCTTTAACTAAATTGGGGCGTTGCTATTTTCCTAAGAATATTACTATTTCGAATGCAACCTAGTAAAGAACTTTTAACTGATAACTGTGTAAAAGTTATGTTGGAACACTCACAATTGAAGCAGTCAGAAAAAGTTAGCCTTTTAACTGGTAACTGTGCTCATTTTATGAAAGAGAAGAGCAGATTATCTGTATTCTGAGCCTTTAGATGTGAAAGAATATCTGAAATATCTCACAACATCTGTCCCATCTGCTCTTCTGAGTGTTGTGATGCTGATTTTGGTCAAAGTGTGTCGTGATAAAGTTCATCACATCTGGCAGACATAAAGCTCCGAAGTTACAATAACCACAACAGTTATTTTCTGTGAAGTTTTTAATATCCTGCAGAATTTATGGAGTTAATCCTTTTTTTTTTTTAACTTGAGCTGCTTTTTTGAGCTGTTTTTAGTGAGAAATGATTCTCCAGCGCAGCAGAACTCTGACTTACAGCCATATAGACATCCTGCAGTGAAGCTTCGTTTTTGTTTTCCGACCCCAACCCGCCGCTGCTTCCTCATCCGTCCATCAGACTCCTCCCCAGCAGAAGCACCGCTTTGGATGGCCTTCTGCTTTATGTGCTCAATAATTCAGCGCAGCCCCGGAAGGATGTCATAAAAATTGAGGAAAAGGTTCCTCACTGCTGGTTTATGAGCTGAGGAGGAGGCATTCAGACAAATAAAAAATAATGGAAATACTAAATAAACTAACAGAAGGTGGTTAAAATGTCAGAAATCGAGTTGGATACCCCACAAAAAAAACGTTTTCTCTGTAAAACCGGAGCAAAGGTTATCAGCATCTCCATCAGTTATCAACAAAAGATGAGCAGAAAGTGCAGCTGTGAAGATATTTGATGCAGATCAGATGATGATGAGGAGGCTGATGAAGAACAGCGCTGTGATGTCCTGAAGACGCGCTCAGAGACGCTCAGAGACGCTCAGAGACGCTCAGAGACGCTCAGTCCAAAGCGAAACTAAAGCTAAACTGAAGCTAAACTGAAGCTAAACTAAAGCTAAACTAAAGCGAAACTAAAGCTAAACTAAAGCTAAACTAAAGCTAATCTAAAGCGAAACTAAAGCTAAACTAAAGCTAAACTAAAGCTAAACTAAAGCGAAACTAAAGCTAAACTAAAGCTAAACTAAAGCGAAACTAAAGCGAAACTAAAGCGAAACTAAAGCTAAACTAAAGCGAAACTAAAGCTAAACTAAAGCTAAACTAAAGCGAAACTAAAGCGAAACTAAAGCTAAACTAAAGCGAAACTAAAGCTAAACTAAAGCTAAACTAAAGCTAAACTAAAGCGAAACTAAAGCTAAACTAAAGCTAAACTAAAGCGAAACTAAAGCTAAACTAAAGCGAAACTAAAGCGAAACTAAAGCGAAACTAAAGCGAAACTAAAGCTAAACTAAAGCTAAACTAAAGCGAAACTAAAGTTAATCTAAAGCGAAACTAAAGCGAAACTAAAGCGAAACTAAAGCTAATCTAAAGCTAAACTAAAGCGAAACTAAAGCTAATCGGATCGCTCAGAAGGTCCGGCAGGGAATCGTTTACCGATCTTTGCCGTTTTTTAGGAATCGAGCCGTTCGTTTGCATTGAAGAGGAGAAATGAGACGGAATGAGGAGTCAGAAATATGTTTGTTCCAACATTTCCACCATTTCTTCTTAGATGTGAGCCTAACATGTGAAGAATGTGAAGTCTGACCATGCATTAGTGATAATGTGAGGGTAAATATGAAGTAATTCAGTGTTCTCCTCTTGTTTGACGTCAGTAACTTAATTCCAACACCAGCCCAGTGACCCTCACAACTCCAGCAGAGCTATAAAAAGACATTTTACATGAAAAATGCAGCGTTTCAACCCCAAACAGGGCTTCTTATGCCAAGTCTTTCAGTTGTTTTATATGAACAGCTGTTGGCACAAAATAAAGAAGGAACTGCAGCCACAGAGAATAAAAGAAGCTCTTCTCCTTGCACCTCGTCTCGCCTCCTGATCTCACCTGTGCACCCCCGCCTTTATCCTCACACCTGAGACACACTGAAGCTGTTTTCTTTGGACCTGAGCGCTTCAGGGAGAAACTGTCTGGTTTTATAGTTACTTTAGATGGTATTTAGATGGCTTCTAGTCCTACAGAGAGGAACCTTGGAGTTATTTCTGACCAGGATCTGTCCTTTTTTACCAGAATTGATCATTTGACTCACATTTAAAACAGGTTTCTGCCTTCTTTCACCTTCGTAATATCATTAAAATCAGGAACATCCTGTCTCAGAGTGATGCAGAAAAACTGCTCCATGCATCTGTTACTTCAGGACTGAACTATTGTAATTCCTTATTATTGGGCTGTCCCACATATTCTCTGAAAAGCCTCCAGCTGATCCAAAACCCTGCAGCCAGAGTTCTGATGAGATCCAACAGCAGAGATCATGTTTCTCCAGTTTTAGCTTCTCCTCATTGGCTCCCTGTTAAATTCAGAATAGAATTTAAGATTCTTCTCCTCACATATAAAGCTCTAAATGACCGAGCTCCATCACATCTTAAAGATCTCACAGCTGGATATTTCCCCAACAGAGCACTTTGCTCTCAGGCTGCAGGTTTCCTTGTGGTTCCCAGAGTTTCTAAAAGCAGAACGGGAGGCAGAGCCTTCAGTTATCAGGCCCCTAAAAGCAGAATGGGAGGCAGAGCCTTCAGTTATCAGGCCCCTAAAAGCAGAATGGGAGGCAGAGCCTTCAGTTATCAGGCCCCTAAAAGCAGAATGGGAGGCAGAGCCTTCAGTTATCAGGCCCCTAAAAGCAGAATGGGAGGCAGAGCCTTCAGTTATCAGGCCCCTAAAAGCAGAATGGGAGGCAGAGCCTTCAGTTATCAGGCCCCTAAAAGCAGAATGGGAGGCAGAGCCTTCAGTTATCAGGCCCCTAAAAGCAGAATGGGAGGCAGAGCCTTCAGTTATCAGGCCCCTAAAAGCAGAATGGGAGGCAGAGCCTTCAGTTATCAGGCCCCTAAAAGCAGAATGGGAGGCAGAGCCTTCAGTTATCAGGCCCCTCTCTGTGGAACCAGCTGCTTGTGTTTCCCTGTTCCAGCAGGTATCCTTTGAATGGTGTTATGGTGTTTTTCCCCCCTCTTTTCCCTCTTTTCTGTCTTCTCAAACCCCAGCTGGTCGAGGCCGATGGCCACCCTTCCTGGTTCTACCAGAGGTTTCTTCCTGGTTCTGGTTCTGCCAGAGGTTTCTTCCTGGTTCTGCCAGAGGTTTCTTCCTGGTTCTGCCAGAGGTTTCTTCCTGGTTCTGGTTCTGCCAGAGGTTTCTTCCTGGTTCTGGTTCTGCCAGAGGTTTCTTCCTGTTAAAGGGAGTCGTTCCTTTCCACAGTCCCTCAGGCTCAGGACGGGAGATTGGACTGAAGACAAGTTTCGGTCCAATCTGTTGGTTTCCTTAGCTCGGATATTATTTTTGAATTGGCTCCATATGAATTAATTGGATTATAATTACAATGAATTGAATTCCTTTTGGCTTGAATTGGACTTTATTACTTAAGTGCCTTGAGATGACTGTAATTGTTGTAATCTGGCGCTTTATAAATAAAGTTGAATTGAATTGAACCAGTGCTTCCTTCCTTCACGCTGCCCTCACATGATGAAACATGCAGGGATGTGTTTTGTTTTTCCTCTTTAGGCAGAGCCTCGTCCCTGTTGTTAGACCCTGGTGCCGGCAGCTGAAGTGCTCCAGCTCCCGGTCGTTATAAATTAAAGACACTTTGTTCTGTTGCACTGGCTCTGCATCTGTCCCCAGTTCAGACTCCTGACCGGCATTTAAGCAGGAAACACAGAGATTTACATTTACCTCAGTTTGTGGAGGAAATTCTGAGAATACACGGATGCATCCGCACTGCTTTGGATGCTTTGCTAGCTTTGTGTGTTTGTGTGTGTGCTGGCAGGCTTGTGCAGGGAGCGGTTCAACGCTAAAGCCCTGAAAGGAGAGGCACTCAGGGACAACACAAGCCTTTCCAAGTAGCACTCAGCCTGAATAATGCAGCAGCTTGGAGAAGGAGAGATAAAGAAGAGGAAGAATTACAGGAGACGGTGTGAGATGGATTATGGAGAGAGCTCAGTGAAAGGTGGAGGAGATGCAGGTGAAATACGACCTCGAGTCATCCACAGTACTTCAGAATACCTCTGATCATTTCCTAGATTTAGATCCGTGATTGAAAGATAATTTAGGGTACGAACCGAGGCTTAAAGCCCAGCTGGGGCCTTGTTCAGTTTGTTATCCTCAACATGCTGAGCTGTTGTCCAGCTGAGGCAGCAGATGTAGCTAATATATAGCACGAGTTACCGCCCAGGTAGAAGGAGAAGTTGGAGTTTATCTTTAACCAGATCAGTCGCTGATTTATAGGGACGCAGCCTCCAGCTACGGATATACAGCCTCGTCAGATCTGAATTTGGTCAGATCTCGAAAGATCTAAAGTTCAAAGTCAGTCAGAAAACTGAAAAAGGAAAAAAAAAGGAGCAAGTCTCACATTTCTATTCCCACTCAAATCCTGTGGCTGCTTATTTACTGCAGTAATCCAACATGGAAGCGTGACAGTGGACTCAAAATACTGTGAACTTTGTTTCTCACCTGAGAGGCAGCTGCATCTAAGGAATACTCGGTTAAATATAGGAATTATAACGAGTTTTTTTCAACCACCTCATAGTTTTTTCACAGGGAACATAAATTATTGACTAATTTACCGATACTGACACTTAAATAAAATCTAAATAATCGGCTTTTTGATGTTTGAATGCTCTCGAGCAGTTTAAAGTCTAAATGAAGTCTTGCATCGTGGATTTTGAAGTTTATGTTTCAGTGATTTTGTCGAGCCTGAGCCTGACTCTGTGGTGGCTAACGTCACTCTGCAACTTAAAGCTAAAGCTTACTTTTAAAGCCACTGAAACCAACTTCCTCCGAGGGGTTTGACAAAGGAGCTGAAACAGGTTTTTGATTGATTTCAATGTATTCTGCAGTTCAAACTGTGACTAACGTTAACCTCTTTGCTATCTGCAGCATTTGTGCTGCATTTCTGCTGTATTTCTGCTGCATTTCTGCTGCATTTCTGCTGTATTTCTGCTGTATTTCTGCAGCATTTCTGCTGCGTTTCTGCTGTATTTCTGCAGCATTTCTGCAACATTTCTGCTGTGTTTCTGCAGCATTTCTGCTGCATTTCTGCTGTATTTCTGCTGTATTTCTGCTGCATTTCTGCAGCATTTCTGCAGCATTTCTGCTGTATTTCTGCTGTATTTCTGCTGTATTTCTGCTGCATTTCTGCAGCATTTCTGCTACATTTCTGCTGCATTTCTGCAGCATTTCTGCTGCATTTCTGCTGTATTTCTGCTGTATTTCTGCAGCATTTCTGCTGTATTTCTGCTGTATTTCTGCTGTATTTCTGCTGTGTTTCTGCAGCATTTCTGCTGTATTTCTGCTGTATTTCTGCTGTATTTCTGCTGCATTTCTGCAGCATTTCTGCTACATTTCTGCTGCATTTCTGCAGCATTTCTGCTGTATTTCTGCTGTATTTCTGCAGCATTTCTTCAGCATTTCTGCAGCATTTCTGCTGCATTTCTGCTGTATTTCTGCAGCATTTCTTCAGCATTTCTGTTGTATTTCTGCAGCATTTGTGCTGCATTTCTGCAGCATTCCTGCAGCATTTCTGCAGCATTTCTGCAACATTTCTGCTGTATTTCTGCTGTATTTCTGCTGTATTTCTGCTGTATTTCTGCAGCATTTCTGCAGCATTTCTGCTGTATTTCTGCTGTATTTCTGCTGTATTTCTGCTGCATTTCTGCAGCATTTCTGCTACATTTCTGCTGCATTTCTGCAGCATTTCTGCTGCATTTCTGCTGTATTTCTGCTGTATTTCTGCTGCATTTCTGCAGCATTTCTGCTACATTTCTGCTGCATTTCTGCTGCATTTCTGCTGCATTTCTGCTGTATTTCTGCTGCATTTCTGCTGCATTTCTGCAGCATTTCTGCAGCATTTCTGCTGCATTTCTGCTGTATTTCTGCAGCATTTCTTCAGCATTTCTGTTGTATTTCTGCTGCATTTCTGCTGTATTTCTGCAGCATTTCTTCTGCATTTCTGCTACATTTCTGCTGCATTTCTGCAGCATTTCTGCTGCATTTCTGCTGTATTTCTGCTGTATTTCTGCTGCATTTCTGCTACATTTCTGCTGCATTTCTGCAGCATTTCTGCTGCATTTCTGCAGCATTTCTGCTACATTTCTGCTGCATTTCTGCTGCGTTTCTGCTGTATTTCTGCTGTATTTCTGCTGTATTTCTGCAGTATCTCTTCAGCATTTCTGTTGTATTTCTGCAGCATTTCTTCTGCATTTCTGCTGTATTTCTGCTGCATTTCTGCTGCATTTCTGCTGCATTTGTGCAGCATTTCTGCAGCATTTCTGCTGTATTTCTGCAGCATTTCTGCTGCATTTCTGCTGCATTTCTGCTGCATTTCTGCTGTATTTCTGCAGCATTTCTGCTGCATTTCTGCTGCTTTTCTGTAGCATTTCTGCAACATTTCTGCTGTATTTCTGCTGCGTTTCTGCTGCATTTCTGCTGCATTTCTGCAACATTTCTGCTTCGTTTCTGCTGCATTTCTGCTGCATTTCTGCAGCATTTCTGCAGTATTTCTGCTGTATGTCTTCTGCATTTCTGCTGAATTTCTGCTGTATTTCTGCAGCATTTCTGCAGCATTGATAACCAGCTGCCAGTAGAAGGCAACATAAACAAAGAATCACCGAGAGCTATAACAGTTAGAAACAATAAAAAAGAGTCATGACACAACTAATCCAAGAGTAAAGGAAAGAAAAAGATCAGTTTTTAAACAGCAGACTTCACCACTTACACTCGGCTGGTTAAAAGGGAGGAAATCTAATTTGGCAGGTTCACAAATGTAATATGTGCTACATCAGAGGCGTAACTGGAGAGGAGTGAAGTCCAATCAGCCGGAGAGTTGCACAAGATCAGAGGAGGAAGGTTGTGTTTGTATATTTTTAGCTTCAGTGTGTCTCAGAAGTCTGTCGACATGTTCAAGTGATGCTGCCTCTTTCACCTCATATTCTGTGGAGATGATAGCTGCTCTAAGAATAGGTTTTATTATGTGTTTTTGTGATATGAAACGTGTGATTACAGTATGAGGAGCAGAAATATTACCGTTAGTTCCTCCTGTTTATGGTCACAGAGAACTTCCTTTAGCCGTTAGCTATTTGCCTCCTTTTCCTGACTGTAGTAGATATAAAAGAGACACTAAGAGCATTACTACAGACCCATTTTAGGATTACTTTAACAACAATAAAGATGAGGCATCATTTCACTGGGCTGAATTATTTCCCTCACATGGAGTTATGGTGTGTTGCTGTAAATCTATAAAGATAAATAAATGCATCAATGTGGGCGTTTGTTTACAGTTCAAAGTGACTCATTTTCATCCTTCGGACTGAATGTTTGACAAGAAGCTGAGTGCTGGTTTGGTTTAATAGACCTGAAGACAGGTGAGGTGAAGACAGGTGAGATGAAGACAGGTGAGGTGAAGACAGGTGAGGTGAAGACAGGTGAGGTGAAGACAGGTGAGGTGAAGAAAAGTGAGGTGAAGACAGGTGAGGTGAAGACAGGTGAGGTGAAGAAAAGTGAGGTGAAGACAGGTGAGGTGAAGACAGGTGAGGTGAAGAAAAGTGAGGTGAAGACAGGTGAGGTGAAGACAGGTGAGGTGAAGACAGGTGAGGTGAAGAAAAGTGAGGTGAAGACAGGTGAGGTGAAGACAGGTGAGGTGAAGAAAAGTGAGGTGAAGACAAGAGAGGTGAAGAAAAGTGAGGTGAAGACAGGTGAGGTGAAGACAGGTGAGGTGAAGAAAAGTGAGGTGAAGACAAGAGAGGTGAAGAAAAGTGAGGTGAAGACAGGTGAGGTGAAGACAGGTGAGGTGAAGAAAAGTGAGGTGAAGACAGGTGAGGTGAAGACAGGTGAGGTGAAGAAAAGTGAGGTGAAGACAGGTGAGATGAAGAAAAGTGAGGTGAAGACAAGAGAGGTGAAGAAAAGTGAGGTGAAGACAGGTGAGGTGAAGACAGGTGAGGTGAAGAAAAGTGAGGTGAAGACAGGTGAGGTGAAGACAGGTGAGGTGAAGAAAAGTGAGGTGAAGACAGGTGAGGTGAAGACAGGTGAGGTGAAGACAGGTGAGGTGAAGAAAAGTGAGGTGAAGACAGGTGAGGTGAAGACAGGTGAGGTGAAGAAAAGTGAGGTGAAGACAAGAGAGGTGAAGAAAAGTGAGGTGAAGACAGGTGAGGTGAAGACAGGTGAGGTGAAGAAAAGTGAGGTGAAGACAAGAGAGGTGAAGACAGGTGAGGTGAAGACAGGTGAGGTGAAGACAGGTGAGGTGAAGAAAAGTGAGGTGAAGACAGGTGAGGTGAAGACAGGTGAGGTGAAGAAAAGTGAGGTGAAGACAGGTGAGGTGAAGACAGGTGAGGTGAAGAAAAGTGAGGTGAAGACAGGTGAGGTGAAGACAGGTGAGGTGAAGAAAAGTGAGGTGAAGACAGGTGAGATGAAGAAAAGTGAGGTGAAGACAAGAGAGGTGAAGAAAAGTGAGGTGAAGACAGGTGAGGTGAAGACAGGTGAGGTGAAGAAAAGTGAGGTGAAGACAGGTGAGGTGAAGACAGGTGAGGTGAAGAAAAGTGAGGTGAAGACAGGTGAGGTGAAGACAGGTGAGGTGAAGAAAAGTGAGGTGAAGACAGGTGAGATGAAGACAGGTGAGGTGAAGACAGGTGAGGTGAAGACAGGTGAGGTGAAGACAGGTGAGGTGAAGAAAAGTGAGGTGAAGACAGGTGAGGTGAAGACAGGTGAGGTGAAGAAAAGTGAGGTGAAGACAGGTGAGGTGAAGACAGGTGAGGTGAAGACAGGTGAGGTGAAGAAAAGTGAGGTGAAGACAGGTGAGGTGAAGACAGGTGAGGTGAAGACAGGTGAGGTGAAGAAAAGTGAGGTGAAGACAGGTGAGATGAAGACAGGTGAGGTGAAGACAGGTGAGGTGAAGACAGGTGAGGTGAAGACAGGTGAGGTGAAGACAGGTGAGGTGAAGAAAAGTGAGGTGAAGACAGGTGAGGTGAAGACAGGTGAGGTGAAGACAGGTGAGGTGAAGAAAAGTGAGGTGAAGACAGGTGAGGTGAAGACAGGTGAGGTGAAGAAAAGTGAGGTGAAGACAAGAGAGGTGAAGAAAAGTGAGGTGAAGACAGGTGAGGTGAAGACAGGTGAGGTGAAGAAAAGTGAGGTGAAGACAAGAGAGGTGAAGAAAAGTGAGGTGAAGACAGGTGAGGTGAAGACAGGTGAGGTGAAGAAAAGTGAGGTGAAGACAGGTGAGGTGAAGACAGGTGAGGTGAAGAAAAGTGAGGTGAAGACAGGTGAGATGAAGACAGGTGAGGTGAAGACAGGTGAGGTGAAGACAGGTGAGGTGAAGACAGGTGAGGTGAAGAAAAGTGAGGTGAAGACAGGTGAGGTGAAGACAGGTGAGGTGAAGAAAAGTGAGGTGAAGACAGGTGAGGTGAAGACAGGTGAGGTGAAGACAGGTGAGGTGAAGAAAAGTGAGGTGAAGACAGGTGAGGTGAAGACAGGTGAGGTGAAGAAAAGTGAGGTGAAGACAAGAGAGGTGAAGAAAAGTGAGGTGAAGACAGGTGAGGTGAAGACAGGTGAGGTGAAGAAAAGTGAGGTGAAGACAAGAGAGGTGAAGAAAAGTGAGGTGAAGACAGGTGAGGTGAAGACAGGTGAGGTGAAGAAAAGTGAGGTGAAGACAGGTGAGGTGAAGACAGGTGAGGTGAAGAAAAGTGAGGTGAAGACAGGTGAGATGAAGAAAAGTGAGGTGAAGACAAGAGAGGTGAAGAAAAGTGAGGTGAAGACAGGTGAGGTGAAGACAGGTGAGGTGAAGAAAAGTGAGGTGAAGACAGGTGAGGTGAAGACAGGTGAGGTGAAGAAAAGTGAGGTGAAGACAGGTGAGGTGAAGACAGGTGAGGTGAAGACAGGTGAGGTGAAGAAAAGTGAGGTGAAGACAGGTGAGGTGAAGACAGGTGAGGTGAAGAAAAGTGAGGTGAAGACAAGAGAGGTGAAGAAAAGTGAGGTGAAGACAGGTGAGGTGAAGACAGGTGAGGTGAAGAAAAGTGAGGTGAAGACAAGAGAGGTGAAGAAAAGTGAGGTGAAGACAGGTGAGGTGAAGACAGGTGAGGTGAAGAAAAGTGAGGTGAAGACAGGTGAGGTGAAGACAGGTGAGGTGAAGAAAAGTGAGGTGAAGACAGGTGAGATGAAGAAAAGTGAGGTGAAGACAAGAGAGGTGAAGAAAAGTGAGGTGAAGACAGGTGAGGTGAAGACAGGTGAGGTGAAGAAAAGTGAGGTGAAGACAGGTGAGGTGAAGACAGGTGAGGTGAAGAAAAGTGAGGTGAAGACAGGTGAGGTGAAGACAGGTGAGGTGAAGAAAAGTGAGGTGAAGACAGGTGAGATGAAGACAGGTGAGGTGAAGACAGGTGAGGTGAAGACAGGTGAGGTGAAGACAGGTGAGGTGAAGAAAAGTGAGGTGAAGACAGGTGAGGTGAAGACAGGTGAGGTGAAGAAAAGTGAGGTGAAGACAGGTGAGGTGAAGACAGGTGAGGTGAAGACAGGTGAGGTGAAGAAAAGTGAGGTGAAGACAGGTGAGGTGAAGACAGGTGAGGTGAAGACAGGTGAGGTGAAGAAAAGTGAGGTGAAGACAGGTGAGATGAAGACAGGTGAGGTGAAGACAGGTGAGGTGAAGACAGGTGAGGTGAAGACAGGTGAAGTGAAGACAGGTGAGGTGAAGACAGGTGAGGTGAAGACAGGTGAGGTGAAGACAGGTGAGGTGAAGAAAAGTGAGGTGAAGACAGGTGAGGTGAAGACAGGTGAGGTGAAGACAGGTGAGGTGAAGAAAAGTGAGGTGAAGACAGGTGAGATGAAGACAGGTGAGGTGAAGACAGGTGAGGTGAAGACAGGTGAGGTGAAGACAGGTGAAGTGAAGACAGGTGAGGTGAAGACAGGTGAAGTGAAGACAGGTGAAAAAAACAAAACTTAAACTTCTACTTTATTTTCATGGGAACTTTAACCCTTTCAGGCCTGATGATTGGCCGGCAGAATGCTACATATCTGCTGAATATCTTCTAAACGTGGAGGTAAACTGAAGTCTGACCGACAGGTGGAGCGGTGACTCTGCTGGGAGATAACTCCACTTTCACTGTGATTCAGCACAGTCTAAAGGCTGCTCCTGCATCTGCTGTGTGTGGAGGCGGTAAAGATGAAAAACACTAAGCATCATCTTGTTTTTATCTTTTTATTTTCATTAACCACTTAAATATAGTTCATACAAAGGTAGAATACATGTTCAGTTTCTGTGAACCCCTTTAACAGTCTAGTATTAAATCAATTTCACATTTCCTGCACCTTTAAAAGCATCTGAGCACGAAGATCAGCCCCCCGACCTCTGACCTCTGAGGTCACATGCAGAGTGAATTCGGCTGTTCTCGGTGCAGAGGTGCTTTTGATTGGATGCCAGCAGAGATCTTTCTCCCCCCCCATTTAACAAAAATGCTTTCTTATTTCCCATCTGCAATCCTGACAAGCATAAATATCAACACACATCCATTCATTTCAGTGCAAATGATTCAAATGGAAAACAGAATAAATTAAGAACACAACAGCAGTTGAATGTGTGTATTCATCACTCCTTGAAAAAGTCGTTTTTACACTCATTATCATGAGGAACACAAATAAATGCTATTTCTAAAATGTATACTCTCAGATATCATACAACTGTGATTTTTAGTGCAATTTTACTTGTTATACACCACAACTTTTCTCCCGTTTCCCCAAAAGCATGCGCAGAGAAGGAAGGTCTGCTACGAAAAGGTTAGCCTCAGGGGGCAATGTTTCGGTATTTCAACAGAACATTACCTCAAACTTTCTTTCTTCTTTGTCATAATTGTTTATTTTGAAGATATGCTCATACTTAAAGGTCTCAGAGCAGGTGTAAATGAGTTTTATTTCATTAAAAGCGGAAATATAATCAAAAAATAGCTGCAAGGTATCCTTACTTTCTTTTTAGCCAAAACCCTGATGAAATCCTTCTGCTGCTCAGTTTAAGGAAGTATTTTTACGTTCACACCGGGGACAAATTCTGCAGATATTTCAAGGAAAATGAATTCCTAAAGTTGCATGAATGGTTGTCGGTCGAGAGGTTTGGCCACATTCACCGCTTTATGCATCGAGCAGCTGCCGTGCACCTCCCCATTTAACCCAGTAACACAGCTAGAATTTAAAGCTCAGGGCTGTTTCGGGCCAACACGTCCCTCTGCAGTGCGTCCAGTCCACCACTCATAGCTGCTGTTTCCTACATTCCTATGGTCATCCATGTATTGCAGTTTTCTCACAGTTCTGTACAGTATTGCACAATTCAACCTATCTGCAGGAAGTTCCCATCATCATCATATTTAGCACAAAATTAAACTGTTGCCAGCAACCGGTGCTAAGCATCAATATTTTACACTGAATGGCAGAACAGGTTAGTTTTTCAAATTTATTTTTTGTACCTTTAGGTCTAAAAATGCATTCCTACAAGCAGGTAATCAAGTAACCACCCCAACATACATTTACTGAAACAAAGTCAACCGTAATTAAATCATCTCAAAGTGGCTACTTGACAGGTGACTGTCAAAAAAAATCGTTTTTCTTGTGGAAAGGGTGAAAATTGCTGGAATTATCAGGGTTCTTCTGTTTCTGTGCATACTCATAGTCTGCAGTGCAACTGCAGTGACATTCAGTGACATTTAGCCCCAGAGACTGCAGGTTCTGCTCTTAGAAACATCGCCACTGAGGCTCTTTCAGACCAGCATGAACCGGCCGTAAGAGCGTTTGTTCCCTACAGACAAAAACCAAAGAACCTGTCGGCATAATTCTAACTAACTAGTGATAGAGATTGTGCAAAATGCAGTAGAGTTCATGCTTTTGTCAAATGAGAAGTCTAACTAGTCATATTTCCTTAAAATTTCACATTGAGATGGACAGAGGAAAAATAACTCAATCTCCAGCTACAGTTCAGGTCTGTGCAAAGATACAATAAACAGGTGTTTAAGTGGGTGGAACGTCCTATTGTTATACGCTTAAAAAAAGGTTCTTAAGGGATTTAAAGTGGCTTCAATCCATGTTTTTGATTGAAAAACCTTTGGAGTCACACAGACTAACACACCTTTCATCCACTGCAACAACTGCCACGATATGAGATGCATGAAGTATTTGAGGAGCCCTCACTTGTAAAATGTGCTACACTGAACCTCAAAATCAATTTTCACAGGGATTATTTTGCTCTTTCATACAAATACATTATTCTAAGGCCAAATATAATAGAAAATAATCATGTGTACATAATTAATAGATTCTTTTAGGAAGAAAACGTCACCTCCACAAGCAGGAACTCCCTCTCACACAAAGACTAAAGTGCAGGAGCCACGAACGCACCATCTGCATCCAGCTGGCTTTATGTTGGAGTCTAATGATGTCACAACACTCCTGTTTGTTTGATTAACTGAACGTAGGCATCGCTCATGCCCACAGAGCTGGTGGATGTAATGGCAGCCAGCTAGCCATTGAATTGAAGCTTTAAGCGTTATCTGTAGGTGTCTTATTGTTTTGGAGTCATCTGGATGACAGCCAGGCTGGGCCTCGGGATCAGACTCATTCAGGGTGGAATAATGAGTGTAACAGCAGCTTCTGTGGCCGGAGGAAAGGAACAAAAAGACACGTCAGAATGTGTCTTTAGGCACAGAAAACACATCAAGGAGAATTACGTTAAGGATTAGAATCCAGTGAGCTCTTATTAAAGATTATTAATGTTTAATCTGAGTTCACACCTCATAAACTATGTGTTAGCTGCAGTACAACCAGCTTTAGCCCCTGACCATGTGAGTAACTCTCAACAAGTTAATCAGCAATCATGTCTCATATCCAGAAATATGTATAAAAATGACGTATTAGCGTATTAGCGTATTAGCTTATTAGCGTATTAGCTTATTAGCGTATTAGCATATTAGCGTATTAGCATATTAGCTGCAGCCTACATGGAGCGCTACTTTAAAACCCTAAATCACACGTTCTCAGCTCTGCTTGTTATCGGCTCAACAACTGGCATATAATTAATGAAAAGTTTGCTTCCGTTTAACATAAATTCCTCATAAATTTTAGAAGTTATTGTCTTTGGTCCGAAGAAGGGAAAGAAGGAACATTTCAACACACTGCTTCATACACTTGAAATCATCTTCAAAACCACCAGAATCCTGGGCAGAAAGTTTATTAATGGGTTTAACTTTAAACTGTCAGCAGGCAAGCACATCTGCTGCAGCTGTAAATGTTACGGGTAACCCTCCCCTAATAATGTGTGATGTCATACTTTACTTTTCTCTGTCTGATATGTACAGTATTGTTACCGATTAAAGGTTAAATAAAGAGTTATTGCTTGCTGTTTTCATCCTTCCTTACCCTACTGACTGTGAAATGATCCCTAAACGACATGACAATGATGTAAAAGTCCCCTTTCTGTTTAAAACTAATTCACTAGAGCTGTCTGATTGCATTATATGTATATATAGCACCAGTGTAAATCACAGGATTGTTACCTTTCGCCTCACTTAGGACGATCCACAGCACAAAGTCACTGCTCCTCACAGTTAGCAGCTGGAAAAGCTTCTGCTTCCTGATTCTGGAACATGTACTGTGAAGGAAACCAAACATTTTGTTGACTGAACACAATCATACATAACAAGCTGATGGTAAAAAACAACTTCCTGTCTCCTAAGCATTGAGATGGTTGAGCTGTTAGGGACGTTTGACGTCTACCAGCATCATACAGTGTGGTCAGATTCTTCTTTGCTGGTCTCTAACAGTTCAACAGTACATTTTTAGAACATTTGGAGGATAGGTTTCTGGTTGTAAATGGGCCCAATTTTCCTTCACAGACTATGAGATGACAGAATCAGTTGGAATCTTGGAGAAAATATGTCTCCCAAAGCAGCAGATGGTGAAACTCCTGTCTCTGAACAGTCCCTGGTTCACTTTCTGACATACAACAAGCTGCAAATATGCATTCAGTTCATCTGTTAGTTGCTACAGTGAAAACAAAAGTAGGTTTGTAATGATAAACAGCGATAGTGAACAATAGTAACTAATCGTTTTTTGATAAAATATGAGATTCTCCGTAGATTTCCAACTAAAAGATCCTCTTTTTCACTCCCATCTTTAGCCATGACTGGAAGTAGATGGAGCCTTAATTACATCTTACAGCTGAGCTGTTTCCCTGAGTGGAATCTGTCAGAGGGGGAAGGATACAGCTCAGGATGATGGATGATGATGTTGTGATGCGCCTCTTCTGTTGTAAAAGATGAGGCAAATGGAAAATCTAAGTGTATTCCACTCTCTGCTGGAAACATAACCAACAACTGTACTTGTCAATAAAACATGAACATTCTCACAGTTTGGTCTACAGTGAGGCAGCATCCTGCAGTTAGAGATCAGCCAACACTGAGGAGTGGAAACCACTCCGATGATAAACATGCTTTAGGTTTCCACTCATTATGAAGAAGCCGGAGAAGTGGCAGCAACAATAACTCATGTTGCCATAGCAAGGTTAGAGCGGATCACTGAGGACCTTGCGGCTGTTTGGCGTTCACAATCAACTACGAGGACAAAGTATTCGAGTATTAAATGGATGAAAACATCAGTCAACATTTCCTGACACTCAGGTTCAGACTCATCTCCATGGTGATCTTTCACTTGCTGATGATTATAGTGATTATAGTCAGGTGCTGCAGATTAAAATCAGAATTAACATTCACTAAAGTCAACTTGTGTGCTGCCCAGTGTCACATGATCTCATGATATATGTAGACCTGTTCTGAAAGGCCCCAGAGTCTGAAACACAACTAACTCCAAACAGTTCAGAGACAAAAACAAGATCAGTTTTAGGCATAAAAAAATATTAAAACTGATGCGATTAAGGGCAGAAAGTCAGAAGTAACCCTGAACATGAAGAGTTCTCAGGAAGCCCAAAAAAACTCTGGGACACGTCCCAAACATGTGGGAGAAGGGTTGAGTTCAGATGAAGACGCCACAAGTGACACAAACCTAACACAAACCCAACACAAACCCAATACAAACCCAACACAAACCCAACATAAACCCAACACAAACAACATAAACCAATACAAACCCAACACAAACCCAATACAAACAACATAAACCAACACATACCCAACAGAAACCCAACACAAACCCAATACAAACCCAACACAAACCCAACATAAACCCAACATACCTAACACAAACCAACACAAACTAATACAAACCCAACACAAACCTAATACAAACCCAACACAAACCCAACATAAACCCAACATAAACCCAACATACCTAACACAAACCCAACACAAACCCAACACAAACTAATACAAACCCAACACAAACCTAATACAAACCCAATACAAACAACATAAACCAACACAAACCAACACATACCCAACACAAACCCAACACAAACCCAATACAAACCCAACACATACCCAACACAAACCCAATACAAACCCAATACAAACAACATAAACCAACACAAACCAACACATACCCAACACAAACCCAACACAAACCCAATACAAACCCAACACAAACCCAACATACCCAACACAAACCCAACACAAACTAATACAAACCCAACACAAACCTAATACAAACCCAACACAAACCCAACACAAACCCAACATAAACCCAACATAAACCCAACATACCTAACACAAACCCAACACAAACCCAACACAAACTAATACAAACCCAACACAAACCTAATACAAACCCAACACAAACCCAACATAAACCCAACATACCCAACACATACCCAATACAAACCCAACACAAACAACATAAACCAACACAAACCAACACATACCCAACACAAACCCAACACATACCCAACGCAAACTCAACACAAACTAATACAAACCCAACACAAACCTAATACAAACCCAACACAAACCCAACATAAACCCAACATACCCAACACAAACCCAACACAAACTAATACAAACTCAACATAAACCAATACAAACCCAACACACCCAACACAAACCCAACATACCCAATACAAACCCAACATAAACCCAACATAAACCAATACAAACCCAACACAAACAACGTAAACCAACACAAACCCAACGCAAACCCAACACAAACTAATACAAACCCAACACAAACCAACACAAACTAATACAAACCCAACACAAACTCAACATAAACCAATACAAACCCAACACACCCAACACAAACCCAACATACCCAATACAAACCCAACATACCCAACATAAACCAATACAAACCCAACACAAACAACGTAAACCAACACAAACTAACACAAACCCAACACAAACTCAACATAAACCCAACATACCCAACATACCCAACACAAACCCAACACAAACCCAACATAAACCCAACATAGCCAATACAAACCCAACACAAACCCAACACAAACTCAACATAAACCCAACATACCCAACATACCCAACACAAACCCAACACAAACCCAACATAAACCCAACATAGCCAATACAAACCCAACACAAACCCAATATAAACACAACATACCCAATACAAACCCAATACAAACCCAACATAAACCCAACATAAACACAACATACCCAATACAAACCCAATACAAACCCAACATAAACCCAACATAAACCAAACATAGCCAATACAAACCCAACACAAACCCAATATAAACCCAACATAAACACAACATACCCAATACAAACCCAACATAAACACAACATAAACACAACATACCCAATACAAACCCAATACAAACCCAACATAAACCCAACATAAACCAAACATAGCCAATACAAACCCAACACAAACCCAATATAAACCCAACATAAACACAACATACCCAATACAAACCCAATACAAACCCAATACAAACCCAACATAAACCCATCATACCCAACACAAACCCAACATAAACCCAACATAGCCAATACAAACCCAACACAAACCCAATATAAACCCAACATAAACACAACATACCCAATACAAACCCAATACAAACCCAACATAAATCCAACATAAACCAAACATAGCCAATACAAACCCAACACAAACCCAATATAAACCCAACATAAACACAACATAAACCCAACACAAACCCAATACAAACCCAACATAAACCCAACACACCCATAAGTAGAACTGAAACTGCCTGAATTAACAGAATGATGGCTATGACTAAATACAGGAAAATTCTTGAGGAAAACCTGAATCCTACCATGAAAACGAGACCCTGAGCTTTGTTCACATGCTATTTTTTCAATGACAGTCCTTTTTTTGGGGTTAATTATGTTGTGTCTCATGTCACATGACAGAAACCACGACCCAAGAGTATAAAGCTGAATTTACATTTTTGAACCCTAACCATATCATTTTTAGCTATTAGTCTATGGTCATGAACTCTTGACTGTGACCATTAGCAGGTAATCGTATGTAGATAAATGTCCACATTTATATAGCTGCTAAATTTATAGAAAGAACAGGAGTGTCTCATCACCCATCCACTGGTTCTTATCACATATATATGCAATCAAAGTATCGCATGCAGCACTTTTTATCTCTCGGTCAATGTGGAATTTTTGCCCAAACACATTTTGACAAGTAGACGAACTAAGCATTGAATCGTTTCCTTCTGATTAGAAGATGAGTTTATCAGCTGTGCAGAAACATCATTAAACGTATGAGGAGCTGCATCACAGTAAAGAACAGCAGAAGACAAACATTGGACCAAGTACTGTCCAGTTTTTGAGCCATAACAACGTACATTTTGCCATCTTTCATGAGGTCGAGGGAAACGTTGAAATGTCTCGTAATGTTCTGCTTAAAGCCTGATAGAAAAGCTACTGAGAATGCTGAACACCAGCGGTGTCACAGGAATGTAGGAACAGTGGGAACATAAAATAACTTTCTTTATAACAAATCTTAGCTGAAGCAAAGACAAGCATCTGGTTCTGAACTAAATACTGAAGGAGATGATGGCAAACACGATGCAGGTGAGGCAATCAGCTAATGAAGACCTGGTATGAAAGAGTGGAAGTAAACTCAACAGAATACACAGTCTGGTCGTGTGTTCTCGATGTTATTTTACTTAGAGCAGCACAGGGAGCTGTGACCGGTAAGAAATAAACAGTGTAGGCTGTGATAAAGCAGGTGATCGTGTGTTTTGTAGCATGTAGCATGTAGCATGTAGCGCTCGATACTTCTGCATCCGCCCATTCTCTCCCATTGTCCAACATGTCCAAGAAGGACACCCAGACGTCCCTCTGAACCAACACTCTGCAGCTCCTGCTGGGGAATCCTGAGGCATTCCCAGGCCTGAAGGCATATACAGTCCCTATAAATGTATTGATTAGTGCTGCTTATACATGCAGCTCTGTAGAAAGCTGTTTGAGTGATGGCTTCACATGGCTTGTACTGTAAATTCTACATAACAATGTATCATCACTGTGACAGCTGCTGGGACTAAGTGGGTTTTCTGAAGCTGGACAGCCTCATCATCCACTCTGTTCTACCCAAGGTGGCCTGCGGATTGGCCATTAATGACGTTATTGATTACTTTCAGAGCACATGCTTTTACCTCTGATGCTGGAAGTAAACGCTGGCTTCTCTGCAGTCTCGCTGTTTGTTCTGTGCTGGATGATAGATTTAAGAGTCACACTGGAAAATGTGAACACCTTCCTCTGTAGGTCTGTCAAGATTATTAAGTATGTGTTTATCTCTGTTAATTTCATGCCATTATTATAGTATTTGGCAAATAATGATTAATGATCAGTCCAGTCTCACCAGAAAATGTTTAGTAGCAAAACACAACAAATGGTAGGAAATCTTCCACAAGAAATGGCTGCAAAAACGTAAAATTTGCAATCCTTGTCCACGTATTTTCTTCCAATCTTGACTATGTATTTAGACCCTATCATCTACCTCCCTAACAATGGAGAGCGTAGAAGAAACTTGATTTCTCGCCTGTCCAACGGATAACGGGCACTTGACAGAGGGACAGACTATATTCGGGGATAAATGAGGGTTCTGTCCTTGTTTTGGAACCATAAAAAGTTTACCAGCAGAGGGATTTTAGGGGTTTTAACAAGAATCGAGAGCATCTCCACAGCAGTACCTACTAAAAGTGCTCCAAGGAGGAAAACTGGTGAAGCAGTAACTGGGTTAGGACGGCCATGGCTCATCGTTACAGGTGGTCCGCTCCAATAGAAGAACCACTCTGTCTGAAAGTGCTGGAGAAGATAATGCTGGCTCTGATAGAAAGGTGTCAGAACATCTCTGTCTGTTGTGGTCTGCATAGCTGCAGACTGGTCAGGTCTGTCCACCAACCAAAGTACAGACAAATGGGCACCTGGGCATCAGAACTGGACCACAGGGCAATGAATAAGGCTTGTTTTCTTTTAAATCTGGGCCGACATGGCACCAGGATGCTCCAAGAAGCCCGGCCGACAGGGACAGTGTGAGGATTTAGACAAAGTTCTGTCTGGAAACTTGGATCTTTGACCCATTTCACCTACTTCAACATGATTTCTGAGCTTTGGTGCTGAGCTGCACACAGGACAACCATCATACTGATCACTGGACATTAAAACCACGACTCTGCAACACTTTCCAACACTTATTTATTTATCTTCAATCATCCAAATTCTAAGGATATCCTTTTCCTTGTAATTATCTTGAACTGGACTGTGTCTTTGAGGCGCTACAAGCTTTCATCTGATGTGATTCGGCACTTTATAAATCAGATTATAACGGCATGTCTTCGGTAAATAACACGCGATGTGTTTCATGCTGTTGTTTAATCCTCAGTAAGTTCATTCTGCAGCTGAACAACGGAGCTGCCAACATGTTGCAGGTGCAGAGGAGCAGCTCTTCATGTGGGAGACTCACACTTTGCACTTACTGATTTGAGGTTGGACTCCATCTCTGTGAAGTTCCACTCAGTCAGAGGCAGGCTTAAACTGAAAGGCTGCAGAGAGACAGGAAGACGTTCACTGATGTGGTTCAGATCAGAACTGAATGCTGATAATGGGGATGTGCTCATGTGTGGCTCTACTGACGTCCATGACGGCGCTGGTCCCGGCCTCCACAGCGCTCTGCTGGTGGCTCCTGAGCAGCAGCTGCTGCAGCTCCTCCAGGCTCATGTCCACATTCTCCACTGTGTCTGAAACCTCCACCCTGCACACACAAGCCCTCACGGTGGTTTGTAAGAGCCACACAGACCCACCACATCCCTGCAGACGTCCGTCTGTGAGCACATACCTGTCGAGGGCGGGTCTCCTGCTCCTCCTCTCCACCACCGAAGCTGCTGAGCTCCTCCCCTCCAGAACAGACTGCACCATGGCGACGGGGAGGACCGGAGGCTCGGAGGGGCATACGTCACAGGTGGAGGTCAAAGCCACGGCCTCTCCTCCCCCCACACTGCCTCCTTTCCCTCCTCCTCTCACTCCTGGACTTACAGGCTCTTCTTTTATAAGCATCATGCACTTCTCCCTGTCAGAGGAGTCAAAAACAGCGTCAAACCTGTTCTACAGCTGATGGAGGAGTTACTATTGATGCTGTGGAAATGGAAAACAGTCACCTGTTCTCACCAGGCTGCATCTGAAGGGCCATGCTGGCCTGAGACATGTCAGTGACATCGGATATGATTGGCCCTCCTGTCAGCCCACCGGCAGAACAAGAAGCAGTGTCACTGGGTGGCTGAGGAGGAAGAGGACAGGGCTGTGAGGTCTGTGGTTCTGAGCTGTCCTGCCCAGTTACAGACACTCTTCCACCAGGTCAAAGCTGTCTGTGTCTGGTTCTTTATGATGGATGTAAAATAAGTCTGACACTCAACAAACATTTCCTGACGTTTTTTAAACGGGACAATCCAAAAAAAGAGCAGTGAAACTGAGGTCCCAGTTACCAGAGAAACAGAACAACCTGAAATGCATTTTAAAGCCTCAGTAAATTGCTCTAAAGCAGGGATGTCAAACTCCGGTCCTCGAGGGCCGCTGTCCTGCAGGTTTTAGATGTTTCACTGCTTCAATGCAGCTGAATCAGATCAATGCATCATTAGCAGGCTGCTACAGAACTTAACAATCTTTGGAAGAGATCCATTTAATCTGAATCAGGTGTGTTGAAGCAGGGAAACATTTAAAACCTGCAGGGAAACGTCTAAAACCTACAGGGAAACATCTGAAACCTGCAGGGAAACATCTAAAACCTTCATGGAAACATCTAAAACCTACAGGGAAACATCTGAAACCTGCAGGGAAACATCTAAAACCTGCAGGGAAACGTCTAAAACCTGCAGGGAAACGTCTAAAACCTGCAGGGAAACATCTAAAACCTGCAGGGAAACATCTAAAACCTGCAGGGAAACATCTAAAACCTGCAGGGAAACATCTAAAACCTGCAGGAAACGTCTAAAACCTACAGGGAAACATCTGAAACCTGCAGGGAAACATCTAAAACCTTCAGGGAAACATCTAAAACCTGCAGGGAAACATCTAAAACCTGCAGGGAAACATCTAAAACCTGCAGGAAACATCTAAAACCTGCAGGGAAACATCTAAAACCTGCAGGGAAACATTTAAAACCTGCAGGGAAACATCTAAAACCTGCAGCGAAACATCTAAAACCTGCAGGGAAACAGCTAAAACCTGCATGGAAACGTCTAAAACCTGCAGGGAAACGTCTAAAACCTGCAGGGAAACGTCTAAAACCTGCAGGGAAACATCTAAAACCTGCAGGGAAACATCTAAAACCTACAGGGAAACATCTGAAACCTGCAGGGAAACATCTAAAACCTTCAGGGAAACATCTAAAACCTGCAGGGAAACATCTAAAACCTGCAGGGAAACATCTAAAACCTGCAGGAAACATCTAAAACCTGCAGGGAAACATCTAAAACCTGCAGGGAAACATCTAAAACCTGCAGGGAAACATTTAAAACCTGCAGGGAAACATCTAAAACCTGCAGCGAAACATCTAAAACCTGCAGGGAAACATCTAAAACCTGCAGGGAAACAGCTAAAACCTGCATGGAAACGTCTAAAACCTGCAGGGAAACGTCTAAAACCTGCAGGGAAACGTCTAAAACCTGCAGGGAAACGTCTAAAACCTGCAGGGAAACATCTAAAACCTGCAGGGAAACATCTAAAACCTGCAGGGAAACGTCTAAAACCTGCAGGGAAACATCTAAAATCTACAGGGAAACATCTAAAACCTGCAGGGAAACATCTAAAACCTGCAGGGAAACATCTAAAACCTGCAGGGAAACGTCTAAAACCTGCAGGGAAACATCTAAAATCTGCAGGGAAACATCTGAAACCTGCAGGGAAACATCTAAAACCTGCAGGGAAACATCTGAAACCTGCAGGGAAACAGCTAAAACCTGCAGGGAAACGTCTAAAACCTGCAGGGAAACGTCTAAAACCTGCAGGGAAACGTCTAAAACCTGCAGGGAAACATCTAAAACCTGCAGGGAAATGTCTAAAACCTGCAGGGAAACATCTAAAACCTGCAGGGAAACAGCTAAAACCTGCAGGGAAACGTCTAAAACCTACAGGGAAACGTCTAAAACCTGCAGGGAAACGTCTAAAACCTGCAGGAAAACGTCTAAAACCTGCAGGGAAACGTCTAAAACCTGCAGGGAAACGTCTAAAACCTGCAGGGAAACGTCTAAAACCTGCAGGGAAACATCTAAAACCTGCAGGAAAACAGCTAAAACCTGCAGGGAAACGTCTAAAACCTGCAGGGAAACATCTAAAACCTGCAGGGAAACGTCTAAAACCTGCAGGAAAACATCTAAAACCTGTAGGGAAACGGCTAAAACCTGCAGGGAAACGTCTAAAACCTGCAGGGAAACATCTAAAACCTGCAGGGAAACATCTAAAACCTGCAGGGAAACATCTAAAACCTGCAGGGAAACATCTAAAACCTGCAGGAAACGTCTAAAACCTACAGGGAAACATCTGAAACCTGCAGGGAAACATCTAAAACCTTCAGGGAAACATCTAAAACCTGCAGGGAAACATCTAAAACCTGCAGGGAAACATCTAAAACCTGCAGGAAACATCTAAAACCTGCAGGGAAACATCTAAAACCTGCAGGGAAACATTTAAAACCTGCAGGGAAACATCTAAAACCTGCAGCGAAACATCTAAAACCTGCAGGGAAACAGCTAAAACCTGCATGGAAACGTCTAAAACCTGCAGGGAAACGTCTAAAACCTGCAGGGAAACGTCTAAAACCTGCAGGGAAACATCTAAAACCTGCAGGGAAACATCTAAAACCTACAGGGAAACATCTGAAACCTGCAGGGAAACATCTAAAACCTTCAGGGAAACATCTAAAACCTGCAGGGAAACATCTAAAACCTGCAGGGAAACATCTAAAACCTGCAGGAAACATCTAAAACCTGCAGGGAAACATCTAAAACCTGCAGGGAAACATTTAAAACCTGCAGGGAAACATCTAAAACCTGCAGCGAAACATCTAAAACCTGCAGGGAAACATCTAAAACCTGCAGGGAAACAGCTAAAACCTGCATGGAAACGTCTAAAACCTGCAGGGAAACGTCTAAAACCTGCAGGGAAACGTCTAAAACCTGCAGGGAAACGTCTAAAACCTGCAGGGAAACATCTAAAACCTGCAGGGAAACATCTAAAACCTGCAGGGAAACATCTAAAACCTACAGGGAAACATCTGAAACCTGCAGGGAAACATCTAAAACCTTCAGGGAAACATCTAAAACCTGCAGGGAAACGTCTAAAACCTACAGGGAAACATCTGAAACCTGCAGGGAAACATCTAAAACCTGCAGGGAAACATCTGAAACCTGCAGGGAAACAGCTAAAACCTGCAGGGAAACGTCTAAAACCTGCAGGGAAACGTCTAAAACCTGCAGGGAAACGTCTAAAACCTGCAGGGAAACATCTAAAACCTGCAGGGAAATGTCTAAAACCTGCAGGGAAACATCTAAAACCTGCAGGGAAACAGCTAAAACCTGCAGGGAAACGTCTAAAACCTACAGGGAAACGTCTAAAACCTGCAGGGAAACATCTAAAACCTGCAGGAAAACGTCTAAAACCTGCAGGGAAACGTCTAAAACCTGCAGGGAAACATCTAAAACCTGCAGGAAAACATCTAAAACCTGCAGGGAAACATCTAAAACCTGCAGGGAAACGTCTAAAACCTGCAGGGAAACGTCTAAAACCTGCAGGGAAACGTCTAAAACCTGCAGGGAAACATCTAAAACCTGCAGGAAAACAGCTAAAACCTGCAGGGAAACGTCTAAAACCTGCAGGGAAACATCTAAAACCTGCAGGGAAACGTCTAAAACCTGCAGGGAAACATCTAAAACCTACAGGGAAACATCTAAAACCTACAGGGAAACATCTAAAACCTGCAGGGAAACATCTAAAACCTGCAGGGAAAGATCTAAAACCTGCAAGGAAACATCTAAAACCTGCAGGGAAACATCTAAAACCTGCAGGGAAACATCTAAAACCTGCAGGGAAACATCTAAAACCTGCAGGAAACATCTAAAACCTGCAGGGAAACATCTAAAACCTGCAGGGAAACATCTAAAACCTGCAGGAAAACATCTAAAACCTGCAGGGAAACGTCTAAAACCTGCAGGGAAACGTCTAAAACCTGCAGGAAAACATCTAAAACCTGCAGGGAAACATCTAAAACCTGCAGGGAAACGTCTAAAACCTGCAGGGAAACGTCTAAAACCTGCAGGGAAACATCTAAAACCTACAGGGAAACATCTAAAACCTACAGGGAAACATCTAAAACCTGCAGGGAAACATCTAAAACCTGCAGGGAAACATCTAAAACCTGCAAGGAAACATCTAAAACCTGCAGGGAAACATCTAAAACCTGCAGGGAAACATCTAAAACCTGCAGGAAAACATCTAAAACCTGCAGGGAAACATCTAAAACCTGCAGGGAAACAGTTAAAACCTGCAGGGAAACAGCTAAAACCTGCAGGGAAACATCTAAAACCTGCAGGGAAACATCTAAAACCTGCAGGGAAACGTCTAAAACCTGCAGGAAAACGTCTAAAACCTGCAGGGAAACGTCTAAAACCTGCAGGAAAACGTCTAAAACCTGCAGGGAAACGTCTAAAACCTGCTTTGACATATGTGCTCTAAATAATGTGTGAAGTGTGGTAATTTTTTCTCCCATCCATCCATCTTCTATAGCAGCCTAATCTGGTGTCTCTTGAGTAGACCGGGCTGAGTCTGGACAAATCAATCTTTGTTTGGTTAGATCAGAGGAGCTTCATTTGGTCTGAGAGGCATTCAGGCTGCTGTTTGGCTGCTGTGTTCATAGCATAGTTTCCCATATCTAAGTTTGTCCAGGTCCAGGAAGTCTGCGTTTCCAAACTTATTCTGTATTAGAATAAAGCTCTCTCAGCTTAACAGCCTCCATAGTTGTCCATCTTTGCTCCTTGGACACAAAAACAGTCATTTCACCTCTGATTTTAAAACCCACGTACAGTCAGGGCATGGAGGCCTCGCCTATCACTGCACACTGCTTCCCTCTAGTGTTGCTGTAGGAGCTAAGCTGACCACTGCAGAGAGCTGAAGGAGATAAACATCCACATCATGATCACTATGATGGGATGGATATCATGTTTCAAGACAACCTAAGATTTAGATGCAAAGAAATTGGATTACAGCTGCATTAGGCAGTGAATCAACTGGCCTCCCAGCGTGGCTCGGCACTCAGAAAGGCCAGCCGGTAACTTCAAAGCTGAGTTCTCCTGCATGTTGCTGCCAGCTGCATTTGTAGTGAAAGTGGAAGGTCAGCAGCTCTGTCGGTGACTAATTATAGTTCTCAGCAAAATGTGTCACTGAGAAAGGCGACAGAGCGTTAAGGATTACAAAGAGGACACTTTTCTCACCAAGGTGGAGGTATTCCTGCTCATTCAGTGGAAACGCATTCGGACATCTACTCACCGACTGGATATAGAAGGACTCGTGTATGGGCTCCATCTGGTGACTGTGGCTGAACTTGTTGGCAGGGGGGCTGGGAGAGCCATCGTCCAACATCAGGGGCCTGATGAAAACAGAGGTTTTCAGCACATCTGGAGTCACTGAGCCAATGACAGCGGGACATGTTCATCTGTCAATCCGGTAGATTTGTTTGGTCTTTCTTTGTTTTGGATGTGTTACCAGTAGCAATAAGTTAGCTAGCAATAAGTTAGCTAGCAAAAAGTTAGCTAGCAATACGTTAGCTAGCAATAAGGTAGCTAGCAATAAGTTAGCTAGCAATCAGTTAGCTAGCAATAAGTTAGCTAGCAATAAGTTAGCAAGCAAAAAGTTAGCTAGCAATAAGTTAGCTAGCAATAAGTTAGTTAGCAAAAAGTTAGCTAGCAATAAGTTAGCTAGCAAAAAGTTAGCTAGCAAAAAGTTAGCTAGCAATAAGTTGGCTAGCAAAATGTTAGCTAGCAAAAAGTTAGCTAGCAATAAGTTAGCTAGCAATAAGTTAGCTAGCAATAAGTTAGCTAGCAATACGTTAGCTAGCAATACGTTAGCTAGCAAAAAGTTAGCTAGCAAAAAGTTAGCTAGCAATAAGTTAGCTAGCAATAAGTTAGCTAGCAAAAAGTTAGCTAGCAATAAGTTAGCTGGCAATAAGTTAGCTGGCAATAAGTTAGCTAGCAATAAGTTAGCTGGCAATAAGTTAGCCGGCAATCAGTTAGCTAGCAATAAGTTAGCTAGCAAAAAGTTAGCTAGCAGAAGAGCGCCATAACAGAGGTTCATGCTGTGGTTAGCGAGCTCCCCCCAGTATTCACTTCCCAACACAATTTACATGTGAGTGAGGCTTTTTCTGAGATTCAGATGGTGGGGTACACTTAAAAGTAAAACTATTTGGCTCTTTGGCTCCTTCCACAGTTGCTGGATCTCATAAAAACAAACATGCACGGCCACGACTTTGCTATCGCGTTGAAGATGCCACAAAGACTACGAACTGCGGCATCTTCATGTTTCAGGCCCGGGAATAACTTTTTAATTCTGCTTTAACCTTTTTTATAATAAGATTAAACAGAAAAAATAACATTGACCTGATCTATTTGCATAAACTAACCTCTAACTGTGATCCACCTTGAAAAGAAAATGTTTTTTTCACCTCTAACCAGGAAAAAATGGGAAAATTTATGCATCTGCAGGTGGAAAATAAAAAATGAAGATCAGTCTCTGTACTTTACTCTGATCTTTTGTGGTCTTTTTTGAGTAATGGTTTGAAATTGACATTTAAGTATACTCATCCCTATATATATATATATATATATATATATATATTAAACACTAGGGGCAGTATAGGGCCAAATTCAATCAGATGATGTGTCATTATTTGGTAAAAATGGCTCGAAGAAGAGCTTGAACAGAAATTAATTCGATCAATTACCCAAATCTTTATGATGTATTTATGATGTATTTATGTACTAATTTGAATTAGTAAATAACTGCTATGATGAATTCATGCAGGGATGAAACTAAAAGACAAATGTCATTAGTTTAATTAGTAGTGTGCACAGATGAAGAAGTCGAGTAAGATGTAACTGTACAAGTTACCAATGTTACCAAATCCTCTGAGTTCTTCAAAATCTGCCCTTTGGAAAGTTGTTTAAAGTCCTAATTCTGGCCGGGACAGCTGTTTGCATGTGGCTGAGAAGCTCAAATGAGAGGAAAAAGTTAGTTAAAAATGATCCATGTTAGTGTGGAGAGGGCCTGGGTGATTCAGAATGCATTATGTGCATAAATATCTGCAGAAAAGACGCAGAAGAAGTAGTTCTGAGCCATAAATTTACGTTTCTTTGGCACCTTTGTGCTCCGGCGTGCCGCTTCGTTGGTTGTCAGCAACAAAGCTGAGCCAGCGTTTTACACAGCGGGGTCATGCACTCTGCTCGGCCTTCGCTGTGCATGTGTGTCTGACTGATTCAGCACTCATCTCCATTCACACGCTTGTTGGGTTAGATTGTTCAGTTTGTCAGCTGAGCCAGCCCTTCCCTCTGCCCCACCGCGGCCCTGTTTGTCTCACTTTTGTTGATCTGTGTACTTACAGCTTTCTCTTCAGGCCCACGGTGCTGGGTGTGTTGGGCTGCATCTGGCTGAACAGAAACTGAATCAGCTGGCAAAGAGGGAGAAAGCACAGCATGAATCAGCATCCTCGCTCTGTCACACATGCAGAAAGGAAACTCACAACCTGACCTGTTTGGTCCTTTAAATGGTTTCTTTAAACTTGGAAAGAACCACTGCCACCAAATATAAATCAGGGGATTGGGCTGTTAACAAGCAGGAAATGTTTAATATTTGAGTTTTCATGTCACATAATCTGATTAATCGCTTTACTCAGGTTCCACAAACCTGCTCATTCCTGCTGAAAATTGCTGAAAGAACTGCTTTTTGGGCTATTTCTGGGTTATTCATGAATGAAGTCGCCACCATTTAATGCACCAGGTCGATACTGTGTATTTCAGCCATTCATGTTGGGGTTTTCCAGCTCTTTCTGATAGAAAAACGTATTTTTCATGACTCTGAAAGTCAAATATTTCAGTAGGATGTCTGTTAACAAGCAGGAAATGTTTAATATTTGAGTTTTCATGTCACATAATCTGATTAATCGCTTTACTCAGGTTCCACAAACCTGCTCATTCCTGCTGAAAATTGCTGAAAGAACTGCTTTTTGGGCTATTTCTGGGTTATTCATGAATGAAGTCGCCACCATTTAATGCACCAGGTTGATACTGTGTATTTCAGCCATTCATGTTGGGGTTTTCCAGCTCTTTCTGATAGAAAAATGTATTTTTCATGACTCTGAAAGTCAAATATTTTAGTCGGATGTCTGTTAACAATCAGGAAATGTTTAATATTTGAGTTTTCATGTCACATAATCTGATTAATCGCTTTACTCAGGTTCCACAAACCTGCTCATTCCTGCAGAAAATTGCTGAAAGAACTGCTTTTTGGGCTATTTCTGGGTTATTCATGAATGAAGTCGCCACCATTTAATGCACCAGGTCGATACTGTGTATTTCAGCCATTCATGTTGGGGTTTTCCAGCTCTTTCTGATAGAAAAACGTATTTTTCATGACTCTGAAAGTCAAATATTTCAGTCGGATGTCTGTTAACAAGCAGGAAATGTTTAATATTTGAGTTTTCATGTCACATAATCTGATTAATCGCTTTACTCAGGTTCCACAAACCTGCTCATTCCTGCAGAAAATTGCTGAAAGAACTGCTTTTTGGGCTATTTCTGGGTTATTCATGAATGAAGTCGCCACCATTTAATGCACCAGGTCGATACTGTGTATTTCAGCCATTCATGTTGGGGTTTTCCAGCTCTTTCTGATAGAAAAACGTATTTTTCATGACTCTGAAAGTCAAATATTTTAGTAGGATGTCTGTTAACAAGCAGGAAATGTTTAATATTTGAGTTTTCATGTCACATAATCTGATTAATTGCTTTACTCAGGTTCCACAAACCTGCTCATTCCTGCAGAAAATTGCTGAAAGAACTGCTTTTTGGGCTATTTCTGGGTTATTCATGAATGAAGTCGCCACCATTTAATGCACCAGGTCGATACTGTGTATTTCAGCCATTCATGTTGGGGTTTTCCAGCTCTTTCTGATAGAAAAACGTATTTTTCATGACTCTGAAAGTCAAATATTTTAGTAGGATGTCTGTTAACAAGCAGGAAATGTTTAATATTTGACTTTTCATGTCACATAATCTGATTAATCGCTTTACTCAGGTTCCACAAACCTGCTCATTCCTGCAGAAAATTGCTGAAAGAACTGCTTTTTGGGCTATTTCTGGGTTATTCATGAATGAAGTCGCCACCATTTAATGCACCAGGTCGATACTGTGTATTTCAGCCATTCATGTTGTGGTTTTCCAGCTCTTTCTGATAGAAAAACGTATTTTTCATGACTCTGAAAGTCATATATTTCAGTCGGATGTCTGTGTGTTCAGTGTGTTTAGCTGAAGGTCTGAGACCACATGTTCTTACAGTCCTTAACCACCTCATTTTTATCAACTAACTGTAAGCAAGTAGTTTACAATGTGTAAGAAAACAGAGTTAAAGTGCACAGAAACACCTCTTAAAGACGATGCAACGGTCAGTTTGTGACTCTGTGGAGTTGTTTTTGTGTTCAGTTGCAAAAACAATGAAAAAGCCGTGAAAATTGACACTTTAAGTGACTTTTCCACATTGTGCACTTGGTGGGTTTATTCTGCAGTTCTCAGGAAATCGTGCATTTGAATCATGAATTTGTTAAACTTGTTAAAATCTCAACAATAATGTAGTCATGATCATTTCCTGCTTTACAGTTAAAGTTTTACAGTAAAGTTGGGTCACTTTAATGGCTGAACGGGATCCAGAGGTGAAAAAACAGCTGTTTTATATTCAATGCAGCGACTCCACTGCAGGAACAGCTGCAGCAGATGTGTGTGCACGTGCACTGACCTTGTTCATGACTTTTTGCTGCTGTGTGTGGTTCTGCCTCAGTGAGACCACCTCCCTCCAAAGCACCTCATTCTGCCTGAAAACACACAAAACAGTGTTGGGGAAGATTTCCGAAGCTTTCAGGATTTTCTGGTCAAAATGCTGAACATAGTTTAATCTACAGGTGTTGTTTTAATTCCAATTGAATTATTAATAATTATGTTATTAAAGTCTCAACACAGTGTTTTTTTCTCTCTTCCCACCTCTGCTTACTATTCACAAACTTCTCTACTGTAACACAACTTTACTTTCTATCTACAGAAGGTTTCCTCCCAGGAGCACGTATGATTCTACTCTTTGAGCGGATTGTTGGAGTCAGTGTTCAGCAGCAGAGCTTTACTGCTTCTGTCAGACAGAGTCAGCAGAGATGGTGTGTTTACAGATCCTGTACCGTGTTTAGAAACCCGTCAGCTGTCATTTCTATTGCTGCCTCAAGACAGTTTAACTCCTGTTAATGCACGAGAGATCTCAGATGTGAAAAGTCCAAAACCTGAAACAGTTTATTTGACTGACCATTTTGCTGCTAAATGCTGCTAAATGCTGCTAAATACTGCTAAATACTGCTAAATGCTGCTAAATGCTGTTATATACTGCTAAATACTGCTAAATACTGCTAAATGCTTCTAAATGCTGTTAAATACTGCTAAATACTGCTAAATGCTGTTAAATGTTGTTAAATGCTGCTAAATACTGCTAAATACTGCTAAATGCTGCTAAATGCTGTTATATACTGCTAAATACTGCTAAATGCTTCTAAATGCTGTTATATACTGCTAAATACTGCTAAATACTGCTAAATGCTTCTAAATGCTGTTAAATACTGCTAAATACTGCTAAATGCTGTTAAATGTTGTTAAATGCTGCTAAATACTACTAAATGCTGCTAAATGCTGTTATATACTGCTAAATGCTGTTAAATGTTGTTAAATACTGCTAAATGTTGCTAAATACTGCTAAATACTGCTAAATACTTCTAAATGCTGTTAAATACTGCTAAATGCTGCTAAATATTGTTAAATATTGTTAAATGCTGCTAAATACTGCTAAATACTGCTAAATGTTGCTAAATGCTGCTAAATGTTGTTAAATACTGCTAAATACTGCTAAATGCTGTTAAATGTTGTTAAATACTGCTAAATACTGCTAAATACTGTTAAATATTGTTAAATACTGCTAAATACTGCTAAATACTGCCTGCTAAATGCTGTTAAATACTGCTAAATGCTGCTAAATGCTGCTAAATGCTGCTAAATGCTGTTAAATGTTGTTAAATACTGCTAAATGCTGCTAAATACGACTAAATACTGCTAAATGCTGCTAAATGCTGTTATATACTGCTAAATACTGCTAAATACTGCTAAATGCTTCTAAATGCTGTTAAATACTGCTAAATACTGCTAAATGCTGTTAAATGTTGTTAAATGCTGCTAAATACTGCTAAATGCTGTTATATACTGCTAAATACTGCTAAATACTGCTAAATGCTTCTAAATGCTGTTAAATACTGCTAAATACTGCTAAATGCTGTTAAATGTTGTTAAATGCTGCTAAATACTACTAAATGCTGCTAAATGCTGCTAAATGCTGTTATATACTGCTAAATGCTGTTAAATGTTGTTAAATACTGCTAAATGTTGCTAAATACTGCTAAATACTTCTAAATGCTGTTAAATACTGCTAAATGCTGCTAAATATTGTTAAATATTGTTAAATGCTGCTAAATACTGCTAAATGTTGCTAAATGCTGCTAAATGTTGTTAAATACTGCTAAATACTGCTAAATGCTGTTAAATGTTGTTAAATA